>JASDQU010273977.1:0-15270 GCA_032191745.1 Picea mariana
TAATAAATAAGATAAATGGTGTTACTAAAGCAGGGGTAGCACGGAAAGACAAGGCAATGAACACACCCAAGTATTTTATGTACCCAAGGATTGCATGGATTGGGAGACAAGGCAATAGATTTTATGTACCCAAGGATTGTATGGATTGTCTACATTATAGAGGGAAGATAAATTAATGCCTAGATATGGGCTCGTGGATCTGACCACCTTACCCTTTTCTATTGGTTTAGTTTCAAATGGAAATAAGTTAATAGATTCTCCGTAAATTCATTTTTCATTTAAACTTTGGAGATTGTAAGTCATTATTTTATATAGATAATTGTTCTTTATTTCTTTCCCTACAAATGATAAATGATAGAATAGATAGATTATAGATGTTAGAGTGAGAAATGAATAGTTAAATTTATTTGAAATGGGGCAAGTTGATCACAAGATCAAAACAATGAAGGATAAAATGGTTTTAAGAGATTTAGAAGGTGTTAAAACTTTCTTGCACAAAGACTCTACCCCTTAAAATGAAGCACTTTATCATGGATGTGAAGAGTATAAAGATTCATTAGGTTAAGGAAGTAATGAGTTTTTTAAGATTAATTTATTTTGATTAATTTGAAAAAGAAAAATATGTTAGAGAAGATTATGGGTTTGTGCAAGTTCAATGGCATTTTTTAGGAAGATATGGAGGAGATTAAAAACATGTATTAGACTTTCATTTTCAAAATACTACTTTGTGTATCATGCCTTTAATCAATTCTATTAGCCATGGAAGCTCATGGGCTATTTTGTATGGTTTTTATCAAACAAATATTTGTCAATTTCCATTTTTTTATAAAATGATTCGTCCAAATTCAAAACCGTATAAAATTCTTAAAAATTTGAATATTTTTATAAACATATTGTCAAACATATTATGGTTGTTATTTTAAGAATTAGTAGGACTCACCAAGATTTCTACACTTTAAGATAAGTAAGGATCCTTAAAACTTATCCTTCTACAAGTCCATAGGAATGTAGTAGAGTTATTATTATCAAAGTTTGTCATTTTGAATGGAATAACTACTTAAGGAGATCAATTTGGAAAAATGATTCAATACATGTTTGAACATGACAATCTCATTGGGAATTCATGGTGGGAAAAGGAGCCTTAGCAAGTCAACAAAAAACATGCCATAAAGCAAGTACTAGCCCGTGTGTAATGTGCCACTTGAAGAGATTGTGTAATTTGTCATGTAATATGAATAGAGAGCTACTTGGTATATCCCTTTCCTGGTCAACTTTATTAGGCAATTGCAAAGATGAGAAGGAAGGTTATGTCATAAAGTTGGTCACTTTGGTAAAGAGCTCAGAGCAAAGACACAATTAACCTAAATGATAAATTCCCAATGTTGGCCCTAACCATTATGAAGACCATTGAACCACCCTAACTCAATAATGATGGTGGAGTCTAAAATTGAGCTAATTCACATTATTAGAGGCAATCACCAATAATCTAAATGAACCTTCGCCTAATGTGAAACTTTTGTTTATTACTATATGATTGATGTGAACTTTTTGTCTATTACTATATGATTTTTTCATGTTTATATTAAAATCTATAATTTTATAACTTTTACTTTTACTTTATAAATTTCTATATGTTTTGATAAAATAGTGATTTTATACTTAGATAATGATATATATTTTGATACTTTACCAACATATGCTAATGCATATAATTTGTGTGACTTTGGCCATTATATATAAATATAGGAAACTCATCGTTGAATTCAAACTACCCCAGTCAGAGCAACAAGCTCCCTTTGAGTTGCAGGAGATTCAACAAAGGGAAGGATAATTTGCTTGGGACTATAGTAAAAAATTTAAAGATGTTATTGGGAGGTTAGGACATCTAATTCATGAATATCACCAGAGGGAATGGTACATCCAAGGACTACTACCTCTTATGAGAATTCCTTTAAAACAACAACGAATAGCCACCTTAATAGACGCCTTGGAACAGTTGATGAAAATCAAATCCATGGCAGGTTATCCAGGGAGTATGAGGGTGGCCAAACCTCCAGTGGACATAAATTTGTCGCAACTCCAGGGAAAAATATCGACACTAACGAAGAAGATTCAAGAATTAAGTATACTAAGACGAGGACGATCTCAAGTTTGGTGCACAGGATACTCAATACTTAGCATATATACTCAATATAGATATCTCAGTATATACACCGATATATATTAACGACATATATATACCGGTATATATACTTAGTATATATACCAATATATATACTAGGTATATATGTCGGTAATGTATATCGGTATATATACTGAGTATATATAGAGGTATATATACTCATTATATATACTAGGTATATATGTTGATAATATATACTGAGTATATATATCGGTATATATACTGAGTATATACCAGTATATATACTGAGTATATATACCAGTATATATATATATGTGTGCTAGGTATATGGAGATTTGACTCGGGAGGTGATGCAAGTTCAAGGATGGTCTCTACGACTAGGGTTTTCCTGGCCGCAACCTGTCCCGCAGGTCTTTATGGGCGCCTCCTCCTGACGGGCCGTTTCATTCCTGTCGTTGCTTGGTGCATTAGCTCTGGTGTGTCGTCTTCATGGATGCTCTCACCTTCGGCATATTCTCTTCCCCCTAGAGGCTCTGGTGCACAGATTTCCTAGGTGCCTACTCTTCTGGCATGAACCTGTGTGAACCTGCTGGTTTGCCTCCTTTGTGGACGCCTTTCTGCCGGATTTTCTTTGTGGCTCTGCCCGGTGACTGCTTGGTTTTACTGATTGGTGCCCCAGCTTCCGATGGCTTGGGGTTTGTACGTCATTTCTTACTCGGCTTGTGGTCTATTGTGGGTGGTCGATTTGGCTGCTTTGTTGCTTGGGATTTTCCCTAGAACAAATCCTTCTGGGGTCTTCGATGGCTCCCTTTCTTGAGGTCTTGGTGGCAAGGTTTTGGCTCCCTATTATGAGATCTGGAGCTTGATGCTGCGATTGCTAGATTTTTCTGCTTCTTTGGTGGTTGGAACAGAGCTTTGAGGTCCATCACTTGGGCGTGCAATATGGATTATGGATCTGCATTTTGAGGTCCTTCTTGGGTGTGTAGTTCGATTCTTGTGCTTAAGTTGCGGGATCTTAACAGTATTATCATTCTAAAATTTCTTTGTGATTTGTTGTCTTTCTGGGCCCTTTAGGGTTTCTTATTTTCTACTATTTTACCCATGGATTGGGGGAGTGCATCTTGCACCTGTGAATGTAATTTTTTCTCCTTTTGGATGAATAAAATTACAAATTTTTTTCAAAGGAAAAAATATACTAGGTATATGTGTTGGTATATATACTCAGTATATATATCGGTATATATACTCAATATATATACCGGTATATATAGTGGTATATATACTCAGTATATATAGCGGTATATATACTCAGTATATATATAGGTATATATAGAGGTATATATATACCAACACATGTACCTAGTATATGTCCATATATATACTACGTATATGTGTCGATATATATACTCAATATATTTATAGATTGGTATATATACTGAGTATAGATACCGACACATATACCTAGTATATATATCAACATATACTAGGTATATGTGTCACTATATATACTCAGTATATATATACCGGTATATATACTAGGTATATATGTTGGTATATATACTAGGTATATATGTCGATATATATACTTGTATATATACTAGGTATATATGTCTGTATATATACTTGTATATATACCTAGTATATATATCAATATATATACTGATAATGGAAGAGTATATACATCTAATGAATTTGAAAGCTATCTTCGCCAACATGGGATCAAACATCAAACCACAATCCCATACAATCCCCAACATAACGATGTCGTTGAACGAATGTACAAGACACTCCTAAATATGGTTCATTCCATGATGTTTTTCAAGAATGTTAAATTGATGTTTTGGGCTAATGCAGTTCTATGTGCAGTTTATCTAAAAAATAGGTGTCCATCTCATTCTCTTAAAAACAAGACTCCTTATGAAATGTGGTATGGCCACATTCCTTTGGTGAGGCATCTTAGGGTCTTTGGTTCCACCTTCTATGCCTTGATTCCTAAAGAAAAGAAAAGCAAGCTTGATGCAAGGAGTCAGAAGTGCATCTTCTTGGGGTATTCAAATACCACTAAGGGATACCATCTTTACGATGAGAAAAATAAGAAATTCATCCTTTCCAGAGATGTAATCTTTCTTGAATCCTCCAAGAATGATGAAATTGTTGAGAGAAAACTTCCATATATGCACATATACAGAATCCAACCTACTTCTGTATATGCACATATACGAAAGTCGACCACTTCCGTATATGCGCATATACGAAAGTGGTCAACTTTTTTATATGCGCATATATGGAAGCCCGCCTCTTTTGTATATATACATATATGGAAGCCAACTTTTATATATATTCCAACTTCCATATATGAGCATATACAGAAGTGGCCTACTTTCATATATGCGCATATATGAAAGTGGCACATATATGAAAGTGTTTGAATTTCGTATATGTGCATATATAGGTATGGAGTGGGGTGGGTAATAAGGGGAAAGTGGAGTCAGGTTGGGGAGTGAGGGAAGAGGGGAGGGGAAATGAGTGAGTCCACCCTCGTGAGCCCGATTGCTTAAAAAGTTTAAGTATGGATAGGATAAGGAGATGAGAGGGGGATGTAAGTGAGGAATAAGGTGGTAAGGGAAAGGGTGAGTGATAATCCTGATGTAAGGGCCTGAATTAGGCGAGCTTTAAGTACCCTAAGGGAGTTGGCTATAGTATCCATTATCATTTAGTGCATTTATAATCCTTGCAGTGAAGGAGGCAGGTCTAAGATGTGTGACCCCATGTTGGTTATAGTATCCATTGTCAGTGCATTCATTCATAATCCTTGCAGTGAAGCCACGTGAAGGAGGTAGCTCTAAGTTATGTGATGTCAACAATATCCATGGCCAATTAGTGCAAGTAGGTGGAGAGAAATTTCCAGCCTGCTGCAAAGTCATTAAGACTCTTTCAGTAGATGCATATGCTCATGTGATAACTATGTAGACCAGATGTTCATGCAACACCATGATCTCATATACCACCTTTGAGTATCCATGAATCCATTCACATCCATCCCGCATCCACCGCGCATCCATGCTCCCATCGACTCCTTTTCTGACTCCCACTGATTCTCCGATGGCTCACTCAATCAAACGGTGTAAGACTTAACGCTGTGAGCACTCATTTTCAAAGGCCTTGCATGCCTCTCCACACCCATTTTTGAATTTACAGAAGGTGGCTTCCATATATGCGCACTATAAGAAATCCAACTTCCATAAATGCCCATTTATGGAAGTGTGCATATACAGAAGCCACCTTTAGTAAATGTGAATTTACGGAAGGAGGCTTCCGTATATGCGTGCTTATAGGGAAGATGACTTCCATGAATGTGCATTTACTGACGACAAATTCCATATATACGCATTTACGGAAGCGTGCATATATGGAATTCACCTTCCATAAATGCACATTTATGGAAATATGGAAATGGTCGGCTTCCGTATATGTGCATATACGGAAGCCGACCACTTTTGTATATGCACATATACGAAAACTGACCATTTCCGTATATGTGCATATATAGAAGTTGACGGAAGTGGTCGGCTTTCATGTATGCGCATATACAGAAGGTGAGAGATTATGTATAAAAGCGCATATACAGAAGTGGYCAGATTYTGTATATGCACATATATGGAAGTCAACGCCTATACTTAAGCCACTTTCCACCTTCCGTATATGTGCATATACTGAAGTGGCTGACTTCCATATATGCGCATATACGGAAGTGGCTGACTTCCATATATGCGCATATATAAGGAAGTGGTCAAATTCCATATATGCACATATACAAAAGTTGACCACTTCCGTATATGCGCATGGAAGCCAACCATTTTCGTATATGCGCATATACAAAAGTTGACAGCTTCTCAGCTTCCATATATGCGCATATATAGAAATGTTCGGCTTCCATATATGCACATATATGGAAGCAATCAACTTCCGTATATGCGCATATACGGAAATGGGCGGCTTCTGTATATGTGCATATACGGAAATGGTCGGCTTCTGTATATGTGCATATACGAAAATGGTCGGCTTTCATATATGCACATAAACAAAATCCAACCATTTTCATATTTACGTAAATGCGCATTTATGGAAGGCGAATTCCATATATGAACACTTCCGTAAATGCGTATATATGGAAGTTGTCATCAATAAATGCACATTCATGGAAGTCAGCTTCCATGTAAGTGCGCATATACGGAAACCTCCTTCTGTAAATTCACATTTACGGAAGGTGGCTTCCGTATATTTACGCTTCCATAAATGCGCATTTATGGAAGTTGGATTTCGTATAGCGCACACATATGGAAGCCACCTTCCGTAAATGCACATATACGAAAGTGGACCAATATGGAAGTGGTCAAATTCTGTGTATGCGCATATACATAAGTTGACCACTTTTGTATATGCACATATACGAAAGCAAACCATTTTCGTATATGCACATATACAAAACCTGACAGCTTCTGTATATGCGCATATATGGAAGCCGACCACTTCCGTATATGCGCATATATGGATGTGATTGGCTTTTGTATATGCGCATATACCGAAGCTGGCCATATACCGAAGTCGACCACTTCCATATATACGCATATATGGAAGTGATGGGATTGTGTATATGCACATATACCGAAGTTGACCACTTCTGTATATACACATATGAAAGTGATGGGCTTCTGTATATGCACATATAGAGAAGTCGACCACTTTCGTATATGGATTTTGTGTATACGCATATACGAAAGCCAACCACTTCCATATATGTGCATATACGAAACCTAGCCACTTCCGTATATGTGCATATACAGAAGTTGACCACTTCGGTATATGTACATATACAGAAGCCGACCACATTCGTATATGTGCATATATGCAAGTGGTCGGCTTCTATATATGCGCATATACAGAAGCGGTAGACTTCCCTATATGTGCACAGACCGAAGTCGAACATATACCGAAGCCAGCGTGCAAATATGGAAGTGGTTGGATTTCGTATATGCGCATATACAGAAGTGGCCCGCTTTTGTATATGTGCATATACGGAAGCAAGATACTTCTGTATATGCGCATATATGGAAGCCAATCACTTCCATATATGCGCATATACATAAGTGATTGACTTTCGTATATGTGCATATACCGATGTTTTCCATATACCGAAATCGACCACTTCCGTATATACACATATTTTGAAGTGACAGGAGCCATCATATATACGTATATATGGGAGCCGAAGTCGACCACTTCTATATATACGTATATATGGAAGCCAACATCCGTAAAGACACATATATGGAAGTTGGATTATGTATATGCGCATTTAAGGAAGCGCTTTCATATATTCTCATATATAGAAGCTTGCTTCCATATATGCGCATTTACAGAAGTTGACTTCCATATTTGCACATATATGGAAGCAAGCTTCCATATATTCACATTAACGAAAGCGTTCTTCCATAAATGTGCATTTAAGGAAGTGGGATTTTGTATATGCACATATACAGAAGTCAACTTTTTTATATGTGCATATATGGAAGTCGACTTCCATATGTACGACTTTTCTATATGTGTATATACGAAAGTCGGCTTTCGTATATGCACATATACGTAATCCGAGTTTCATATATGTGCATATATGCGGAAGCCAAATTCCATATATGAGCATATACAGAAGCCGACTTTGGTATATGCGCATATATGAAAGTTGCATATACGGAATCCAACTATCGTATATGCACATATACGAAAGCTGGCTTCTGTATATGTGCATATACGGTAGTCGGCTTCCGTATATGCACACATACGAAAGACGACTTCCGTATATGCGTATTTACAACTTATGTATATGTGCATATACGAAAGTCGGCTTTTGTAACTGCCACTTTCTCAATACCAAACAAATAAGAGATGAAATACTACACTAACTTCTACCAATTTGAATGTGTAGATAAAGAAAATATGGATATGTATTTCACATTGGATAAGTAAGGGTGAGTTGGTGTAGTAAGGAAAATTAGATTTTGTTTTCTTAAAAAGAATTAAATATGCAAATGTTACACATTAACATAAATGAGTTAGAGTTTTGTTAATCTTATTAACCCAAGAAGGTAACATTATTATCAAAAGTATATTATAACCACTTCTTTATATGTTTGTGGGATAAAATAATTCATTAATGACCCACCACTATAAGGTTACAAAGCAATTGAATGAATCATTTTAATGTACAATCAATTTTGTTTCATTGTAATGTTTGTAATGGGTCATCTTGTTGTAAGATGAAATTCAACTACCATTGTAATTATCATTATAAACTAGTACACAAATGAGATAAATTAAACCTCATTGATAAATGTTACATATGATAGCCATTTAACCAATTTGTGATTTTCTACATATAGAAGAATATCCACACTAAGAAATCTCTCTAGAGACAATGGGGTTACATGGAGAAGGCATATTCTTATTTTGATAAGTCTAATTTTGGTTTTAATCACAAGTGAGTCTAATTTTGGTTGTAATCACAAGTGCATTGCAACTTTGTGAAATGACAAGCATCATGCATATTAGCGTTTAATTGGGAAGACTTTCTGGTATTGTGAAAATCTATGGCATAATCCCATTTGATTCCATTGGATGAATATGGTAATTCAACATTTACTACAAAGGTTTCAATCGAGAATATTGCTCAAACATTTGTGTAGCATAATCCATATAATCAAAATCCATATTATTCGCATGTCCCTGTGAAAAAACAAACATAGTAGTAAGGAGATTGTTTGATATGTGATGATGAGAAGGTTGAATATGAATAAATGAAAACAATCTATTTAAGCAATATGTAATTTTCAAATAATTGGGCTTTTCAAAAATATTTCCTTAAAAATGTTATAGGTACATTCAATAATACAAACAAAAAAGAAATATGTATTTGTATGATCTTTAGCAATGGATAGATATCTCCATGAGCCTCAATGTACATGTCTTACAAGTTTATATTTGTCAACATCTTTTAAAAGTTTTTCAACTTCTCCATCACTCACTATTTCACTTATATAATCATCATGATACTTGTTAGAACTTAGAATTAAAAAAAAAATATTACTCCCAATGCATCTTTAATTTATTTATATTTAAAACTTCCATAAAGTTTATTTTTCTAACTTAATTACACTATGCAAACAAACATGTACAACTAATATACAAATTAATTAAAATAAAACAACATAAGCATAACATTCCCTAAATTCTATAAAGATGACAAATTACTTAAGTTTATAAATGAAACTAAATATTAATAATTGAAATATTGAACTCCAATTTAGAATACTTTATAATATCCAAATTATTAAATGAATAAAGAAGTTAAAATTAAATCTATTTTCACTTTAAAACTTAAAAATATATCATTTTAATCTCATTAACTATATTAATAATTATAAAATTAAATTAATATTTAACTTTAAATTATTAAAAAATAATAATATATTAATTTAATTTTATAATTATTAATATAATTAATGAGATTAAAAGGATATATTTTAAAAACTTTAAAATATATCATTTTAATCTCATTAATTATATTAATAATTATAAAATTAAATTAATATTTAACTTTTTTTAATAGATTATTAAAAAAAAATTAATATATATTCAAATTTATATATTAAAAAAAATTAATATATATTCAAATTTATAAAATCAAAAGAGAAAAGTGACAAACCAAACATATTACATCATATAATTAATTAAATAAATAAATAAATAACTAACTTACTCATGATTTTAAATATTCCTTTACCCATCTTTATAATTAATTTACCCCTCTTTTAATTAATTGAATAAATAAAAAAATAAACCAACTTACTCATGATTTTAAATATTCCTTTACACATCTTTTAAGCACTTCATAATAACATAAACCAAAGCCTTGAGAATAACTATAATCCATGACTATATTGGGTAAATTTTCAGTTTTAAAACTAAGTAAACATTAATAAAAACTGGTAAATTTTAAAATCACTGTTAGCGAGATAGGGGCTTTTATGAAATCCAACTTTGCTTTGAAATAATTCTCATTGAAATTAAACCTGTTGGGCAATTGGGTGGTATTGGTGGATCCAATGTAGGATATGGAGCCCATCCAGCTAGTCTCTTTACACTCGGTGGAGACCATGGCCAATTCCGGAAAGCTTTGGTTCACAGTTTGGAGGAGTTAGTCTCTTTACACTCGGTGGAGACCATGGCCAATTCCGGAAAGCTTTGGTTCACAGTTTGGAGGAGTTGATGAGGGGTTCGAGATACATCCACTGAAAACGAGCATAACATCCCGCTGAGAATGACTATTARGCTTCGTGATCTGTCCCTGAAAAYCCCTCCCCTCTATTTCGTTTGATAGTTGTTTTGAATACATGTGTAGAATTATGATAGATGAAGGGTGTGGGGATCCATTCCCTCCATTTAGTTTTTAAAATTTGAATTCACCAACTCAATTAAATTCAACAATTGTTCCTGACAAATGCCATGTCTATTGGAAAGTGGGACACGAGCCGTGGTAGGTTAACGCCGTGGGTTAACGATGTTTGCTAGAGGTAGGCAGAGGGGAAGATTCGGTGAAGTCGCCGGAGTTTGTACCGATAGGAATATATGCGCGACAGGATGGCCATACTTAAAGGTGAGCAATGGATGGAACATGGACATGGATGGTGAAGGTATGAAGCGCACGAGCGCGATTGCACGGTGATACAGTCTGCAGAGTCTTAATGACTCTGCAGCAGGTTGGATATTGCTCGCCGTGTGGAGGGCTTGAATATTAGCTGCGTCGTGGTTTAAACTGTCTAACAAAAGTTACATAATTATATTTTTCCAATTTAGTTATTCCTCACCGTGACTCATTGCTCATTGGATGGTGAAGGATATACAGTGCAGAAAATGTGCATATATGTCAAACTCTCTGTAGCTGCATTGTGTGATATACGTAAGTCCAACTACAGGAACCTTGAAATCTGCGCATTTTCTTTATGGCACATATTCAACGACTCACACCGTCAAATGGATGGCATATTCACCCACTGCCCGCCCATATCTGTCCTCTCTCTTTGCTGTATATTCAGATTTAATTTATGAATCCAATCTGAATAGTAGATGCCAAACATACGTCCCTGTCAAACCGAAACCAACAAACACATTCTCTCTTTTCTGTGGATGCCATGTCATTTGGTACAAACCCACAGGTCCTCTACAGCAAATGTGTGGACGTCATTGCCGACGGGGAGTTTGGGAACGCGGTATATTTTTTGGTTGGAAAAACCACATTGATGTTAAACTGCAATCTGTCTTAATAACCTGTAATCCTGTAATAATTTCCACGTTGAAAATCTACCTAGTTGAAATTGCGAGTTGATAAAATTATTTTTTAATTGGATAAGCGAATCAATTGTCATTAGTCAATGGGGAGTGTGCTTTTTGGCCAACCTTTTTAAGAGAGTAAAATAATGGATAAATCTAGAATTGATTCGGGAAAAGGGAGGGAAAGAGAACTGGCGACCATTTATTGAAAGTCTTATACCATGATAAAGCAAGGCGTTGATATATTCAAAATAGACCGGGCTCTTCCTCTGATCTCGCCGCTCTCCAAGATGGAATTGAAGTGCCTCACCTAGATATTGTTAAGAATATAGGCAATAAAGTGAATAACTAACAAGATAAAGAAGACAAAGAACATGTGAGGCAATTCAATTAATATGTATATCAATAATGTAATAATGTATATATAGTAAATATACTACAATTGTTTTCTAACAGTATGACCGTTAGGGTAAGATAACGCATTGAGATTAGTGAGTTTTCAACATCCCCCTTAATCATAAGTTCGTTCTTTCTTGAAAAACCGCCACTTCTTGACAACTAGTAATGTGTCAATAAAATATTCAAAGGGTCTAAGATCCTCTCTAAACTCTAAAAAAATAGCAGAAGCTGATGTCTTCTACTGAATTGGTGGTTTAAGGGTGACCACAAACTCATTTGGTGGTTTCAGGATGACCACAAACCAATCTGGTGGTTTCGGGATGACCACAAACCGAATGTCTAACAAAAGATGATGTATTCTACTAAATGGCATGGTTTTAAGTTGACCATAAACTAACAAGAGTTCAAGGCTCAAAAATCTGAAAATGTAACAAGCAGAACTTCATGTCTTCTGCTTAATTGGTGGTTTTAAGTTGACCACAAACTATCAAGAGCTCAAGGCTCAAAAAACTATGAATGGTTTTAGGATTACCACAAACCATATCAACAACAATATGTTCAGGAACAAGACTCCATACCAGGGACTAGGGGCAGTTTGAGAACGTGGTATATTTTTTAGTTGGAAAAATCACATTGATGTTAAACTACAATCTGTCTTAATAACCTATAATAATTTCCACGTTGAAAATCTACCAACCTTTTTCAGAGAAATTAGAATCAAGAAATTTTCTTGATGTATATGATCAAAATGACAATGATTGAATTTTGAAGTAAGCATAAAATTATTCATCTTCTCATACCAAGATCGAGGATGGAAACCTGCAAACAAGAGAAAGATCCTGCAAAAAACCAAGAGGGCAGATTTCTTTATTTAAATCACTACGCAAAAAAGTGTTCTTCACATCCATCTGGTAGACTGTTAAGCCCTAAATAGTGGCTCATTACCCCTTAATTAGGGCATATTATATTAGTAATGTTATTTTATTTATGTCGGCTTTAGTCCATTAGTTGTAATTATACCCCCTAGTCTCCTATATATACCAAGGAGATATTTTCATTTTGAATCTTCTTGTAATTGTACATTTATGTGAGCATAAGGAGGTTTGCCCCTCGAAGAGGCTTATTATCTGAGTTTCTCTCTTTTTCAAGGCATTGAGTACTTATTGTGAGGTTTTTCTATGCTATATTGATATTTGGTTCTTAACATATTGTATTCGAGCTGAAGGTCTTGGGGTTTCGCTGCTACATCTGAGACACCTTGGCATTTTCGTTATAACTATTTTTCTACAACGTTTCATAAGGAACGACTTGGAGGATATTTAGTAGATGGATCAAGGTACGTTGGATTAAAATTTCAGCTCATGAGGCCTTATAATTTCGGAGATATAGCCTGTGCAAGATAGGGTTCTGGAATCATCATGAACTGAGTCATTGCGGAATTTTCGCTATAAATTTTTTTTTGTAACGTTTCAGACCCTGAACTCCGGAGGCTATTCAAAGAAATTAGTAAGGTATATGTGGTAAAAATTTCAAATTCTGGGTCATCTTAAATTTGTAGATACACCCTGTGGAAGATAGGGTATCTGACTAGTCTCAAAAAGATGTTCCAAGTAAGACAATCATAACTTCTTCCTAGAGTATCCAAATTGAGTGAGACTAGTTTCATTGGATAGTGGACAGTCTGTAGTATTTCTGGTACGAGTTTCAGAATTTTATATCATTTATTTTGTGCGGGGCATGCTATACAAGTGAGATCTCTTGGAAAGGAAAAAAATAAGAAAGTTGTGGGGAAGTTACCGTAAATTCCACTTGGCACATCCAATTTTGATCAGACCTATGGCATTGTAGAGAAGAAATATCAGAGAACTACAAAAAAGAAAGTTTCATACCCAGAAGGGCCGAAACTTTGGAGATACAGCAGAATAAATATTGTCTAGCAAAACCACCTCAAAATCAAGGTTCAAAAGTGATACTTGGCCAACATGCCACCCAAAAAGGGAATTTCTACACCAAATAAGCCTCCAGAAAATCCTAATTGGACTCTTTATGAAGATGAAGAAATGCATAGGGACATAAATGATTTACAAAAGAAGACAGTGACAAAATATGAACTACAAGAGATGGAAGCTAAGTTGGAGGCAATACATACTAAGATGGATGGTTTAAAAGAGGAGATCATGGAAGGATTGAAAGTTTTCGTAATAGAGAGGACACCTGAAAGTGAAAATGTATCCCATGAAATTCATGATGAGGACACAAGGAAGGTGAATCAAGAATGGAGAAACTCTAACTTTGGGTTGAAGACCAACCACGTCCCTAAGATCGATATGTGGAAGTTTGATGACAAGGACCATATCACATGGATACTTCAAATGGAGTAATTCTCTGATCTACATAATGTTCCACATACACAAAAGGTATGAATTGCTTCTTTATATTTAGAACCCAATCAATTTGTATGGTATAGATGGCTTTGTTCTCATAAATCACTCGTCACTTGGACAATTTTCATGAAAGAAATGATAGCACACTATGAGGATACAAGGAGCAATTCTTTCTTTAGCCAATTGATAAATCTCAAGCAAAAGGGTTCAGTTACAGAGCACATTAAGAACTTCCAAAGATTGAATATAAAGGTAACAGATATTCCAGATGAGCACTTGATTGATGTATTCATAGGAACTTTAAGAGATAACATTCAACATGAGGTTCGCCTTTGGGAACCCAAATCATTGGAGAATGCATTTAGGGTGGCAAGAAATATTGAAAGTAAAAATATGGCTATGGCTACTAGAAGGACCAATCCAAACATCTATAGAGAGAATAATGCTCATTCTTCTAAAACACCTCAACCTATAAGGTTGACACCTCAACAATTAGAGGAAAGAAAAGCAAAAGGTTTATGCTTTAATTGTGATAGCAAGTACAGTAAGGGACATAAGTGTGGTGAGAATAAATTATTCTACATAGATTGTGAAGAGGAAGAAGAACAAGAACATGAACAAGAACCATCTCAAGATGAAAACGTAGAATCAATTTCTTCAAAGAGTTGACTCCCACGATATCGTGTAATGCATTGGCTGGAATTGGCACTCCTCAAACCCTCAAGATTGAAGGATATATCAAAAAGAAAAGAGTAATAGTCCTAATTGATTCTGGCAGTACTCACAATTTCATTCACTATAAATTAGCCAAAGATCTCAATTGCTTTGTATATCCAGCACTAGAGTTTCAAGTAATGATTGCAGATGGAGGAACTATCAATTGCTCAGGAAAATGCAATAAGATCAATCTTACTATGGGGGAATATGTAATGAATAGTCCAATGATTGTTATACCCATGG
>JASDQU010273978.1:5372-20345 GCA_032191745.1 Picea mariana
TCCTCCATTAGCGGGTATGTATACTATGTATCATTCATTGATGACTATTCTCGCAAGACCTGGATATATTTCTTGAAATCTAAAGATGAAGTATTCAGTAAATTCAAGGAATTCAAAGCCTTGATAAAGAATCTTTCTGAAAGAAAGATTAAGATACTTAGGTCAGATAATGGAGGAGAATATACCTCAAAAGAGTTCGTGAACTTCTGCAGAGATGTTGGGCNTTCAAGGAATTCAAAGCCTTGATAAAGAATCTTTCTGAAAGAAAGATTAAGATACTTAGGTCAGATAATGGAGGAGAATATACCTCAAAAGAGTTCGTGAACTTCTGCAGAGATGTTGGGATCAAGAGGTAACTCACTACTCCCTATAATCCTCAACAAAACGGTGTAGCTGAAAGGAAGAACAGAACAATTATGGAAGCTGTAAAGACCATGATTCACGATCAAGATCTTCCTATGTGCTTATGGGCAGAAGCAACAATGGCAGTTGTTTATGTGCAGAACCGATTATCCCATAGCGCACTTGGGTTCAAGACCCCGGAAGAGATGTTCACCGGAAAGAAACCAGAGGTAAGCCATCTCAAAATATTTGGCTGTCCAGTGTTTATTCATATACCAAAAGAGAAAAGAAACAAGTTGGAACCCTTCGGAAAGAAGGGAATATTTGTGGGATACTGTGAGGTCTCCAAGGCCTTCAGAATCTACATACCTGGTCACCGCCACATTGAAATCAGCAGGGACGTGACCTTTGATGAAGAAGCAACACTTAAGAAATCAAGAAGATGCCAGCTTGAAAAGTATAGGAAGAGGAACTTGTAAATCCCAGGATTGCGGAATCCGTGAGGGAAGTTCCTAGAGCTGCAGAACCAGTAAGGGAAGTCGTAACTTTCCCTGATGAGGATACTCCCAAAGACCACGATATAACAGAAGTTCCAGAACCTCCTCAAATGACCTTCTCCCATAAAAGAAAGCCTGCTTGGGCAAGAGAGCTCATTCAAGATGGAGAGAAGTATGGTGTTCCAGAAGGAACCTCGAGACAGGTGAAAAGACCAAAGCCATTCTCCAATTACACTGCTTTGATGTGTAATCTACTAGATGAAAAGCCTACCTGCTTTGAAGATGCCATTCAAAAGAAGGAATGGGCAGATGCCATGACAGAGGAATACCAATCCATAATAAAGAATGATGTATGGGAAGTAGTTCCCAGATCAAAAAGTAAGGATGTGGTATCATCAAAATAGCTCTTTAAAATAAAGCATGCTGCTGATGGAAGTAGTGAGAAATATAAAGCAAGATTTGTCACTCGTGGCTTTTCGTAGAAAGAAGGCATTGACTATGAAGAGAATTCGCTCCTGTAGTCAGATACACTTCAATTAGAACCATCATAGCTCTTGCAGCTAAGATGAAATGGAAGTTGCACTAGATGGACGTGAAGACAACTTTCCTGAATGGTGTTATCGAAGAGGAAGTGTACATAGAGAAACCCCAAGGATTTGAGGTTGAAGACAGGAAGTCTAATGTCTGCAGATTGAAGAAAGCCTTATACGGATTGAAGCAAGCCCCTAGAGCTTGGTATGGTTGTATAGACAGTTTCTTGACGAGCTCAGGCTTTACCAAGAGTAAAGTAGACTCAAATCTCTACTTCAAAATTATGGATAATGAACCAATAATCTTACTACTGTATGTGGATGACTTATTCTTAACTGGAGAAGAAAAGCTCATCGCTGAATGTAAAAAGAGATTTGCCGTAGAATTTGAAACGAAAGACCTTGGCCTAATGCATTACTTCTTAGACCTTGAGGTATGGTAGAGTCCAGAAAGGATCTTCCTTAACCAAGGGAAGTACACAGTCGAAATCCTGAAGAGATTCGACATGCTGGAATGCAAACCCATGAATACACCCATGGAAGCGAAGCTGAGGCTGCTGGTCGATACTTCGTCAGATTTGATTGATTCCACACTATACAGACATATTATTGGATCACTGATGTACCTAACGAACACCAGACCAGACATTTGTTTTGCAGTGAACACCTTGAGTCAGTTTCTGATAGAGCCAAGACATGTTCACCTAGTGGCTGCAAAACATGTGATGAGGTACCTTAAAGGTACAATAGATTATGGTCTCAGCTATAATGGAGATCATAACTTTACATTGAGTGGATATATTGATGCAGATTGGGCAGGAAGCGTTGCTGACAGAAAAAACACTTTCGGATGCTGTTTTAGTTTGGGATCAACCATGATCTCATGGCAGAGTAGGAAGCAATCCAGTATTGCTCTCAGCACAGCGGAAGCAGAGTACATTGCCGCATGTTCTGCTAGCTCCGAAGCTATATGGCTTCAAAAGTTGCTGACCGATTTATTTGACCTAGAAATGGAAGCAACCACTATCCTATTTGACAACCAGAGCTGCATAAAAATGACAGAGAATCTTGTATTCCATGATAGGTCGAAGCACATAGAGATTCACTATCATTACATCCGTGACATGGTATAGAGAGGAGCCTTGAAGCTCCTATATGTCAGCACGGATGAACAGGTCGCTGATGTGTTGACCAAACCTTTATCTTGTGTAAAGTTTGAACACTTTCGAGATAAGCTTGGTATAGTCCGAAAGGACTGTCCCTGAAAGGGGGAGTGTGTGATTCCTTTCTTTTGACCTAGTTGTTAGACGTAAAGCAAGATGATGTGTAATTCCTTGCTTCAGACCTCGCTGTTAGACGTAAAGCAAGATGATTCCTTGCTTCTGACCTCGCTGTTAGATGTAAAGCAAGATGATGTGTGATTCCTTGTTTCTGACCTCGCTGTTAGACGTAAAACAAGATGATTCCTTGCTTCTGACCTCGCTGTTAGACGTAAAGCAAGATGATGATGTGTTCCTTGCTTTTGACCCAGTTGTTAGATGTAAAGAAAGATGATTCCTTGCTTCTGACCTAGTTGTTAGACGTAAAGCAAGATGATGTATACCTTGCTTCTGACCTAGTTGTTAGACGTAAAGCAAGATGTGACTGACATTGAGCTACCGGCTTATCAACTGTGACATTGAGCCAGTGTAGTACTGTGATGTGCCAGCCTAGTGCTGTGATGAGGTATCATTTTTTACTGATACATATTGATGCAGAGGATGATGGCATTCTTTCGAGAATGACGATGCTGCCGATGAAGAAAACTTCCAATGTCTCGTAGATATGCCAACGAATGTTCCAAGATGATATTGATGATACTGTCCTCCTGATGCCACTGATGATACAGACCTCTCTCGCCTGATGCTGTTGAAGAATACCCTTCTAGTTAAGGGGGAGTGTTGAAATAATGTAACTGCAAAGAGTATTCTTATTATTATTGTTATATTATTCATAGGATCAATCCCCATTGTGGATTGATCATGTCGGTTATTGTATTAGGACCAAATCCCCTTTTGCAGATTGGTCAACAGACAATTGTAATAGGCAGAATAAGAAGTTGGCCCCAACAGTTATTATTGAGACCCAGAAATATAATAAAGGTGGGTTTACCCACCCAGAGTGAGAAGTCGGCCCTGCCAGTGAAGACACGTCACACGTGCTAGACTTGTATATATAGAGAGGCTAGCTCCTTGTGGGTTTACCCACCCAGAGTGAGAAGTCGGCCCTGCCAGTGAAGACACGTCACACGTGCCAGACTTGTATATATAGAGAGGCTAGCTCCTCACTTTGACACACAACACACTTGCTCATTTCTAAGAGGCAAGTTGCGACTTACCAGTTGGAGAGAGGGAGAAGAGTGGCGCATCTTTTGGGGAGGACTTTCTTTATTGGTTTGAGTTATCTCTTGACATTGTATTGGCAATTTATGATAAGGAAGTGTTTGCTGGGTTTTCTTCCCCTAGAGGGTTTCCCAGGATAAATGCTGTGTCTCTTGTGAATGTGTATTTCTCAGTGATCTTGTTCTTATGTTGCTCTTATCTATTGAAATGCAAAGAACCATAATAATGGCATAAAACATTAACATCATGTACTTGTTGTATCTCACATTCTTTACATCACATAGATAGACTTATATTCCAAACTGGTTTTCCCTGGGGGGTTTTGTCCAGGGTCGTGTTGACCAAAAACCTTTGTGTCCATTTTCATGTATGCTAGAGTTTAGAACATCATTATTTCAGTTATAAAGATCTTGAGGTGTGTTACATATTTAAGGCATGAATGTACTAACCTATTGGCTACTAAAACTACATGCTAGAGCACCTTAAAAGCTTATGTAACCGTAACAAAACAACAGTAAAGTTCTTGAACAATTTGCTGTTATAAAACAACAACAAAGACTTGTTTGACAGCTGAAACTTAGAGCCAACTTGAGGTCAAAGATAGACCTAGTTGGCAGCCTGTTAGGACCTCAGAAAATCTTCATATAACAACCCTAAAACACTAGACGTTTTGCCTTGAAAGGATGTAATAACTCTTCAGAAATACAAGTTAGGGTTTTAACAATGTTTATTAGTTCAACAATATGCATAAAAGCCAAAACGTCTAGGTTATTCATGGCTGAAAATGAAAATTTGCTGTAATAAAACCTTAAATTAACCTTAAAACAGTAAAGTAGAGTAATTTTCAGAATTAAATGATTGACTATTGGGAGAGTGACTAGTGCCTACTATTTTTTTGGGCATATGGGGTCAATTAAGGATCCTTTTGGGGAGAAATGAGTGGATTTTTAGGATGATACCTAGAGGTTTCTCACTCCTAACCCTAGGAGATCCTCCTAAAATGTTAAGGGACAATTCAAGGGAAGCTTCTTTACTAGAAGCCTTCCAAGAGTTTTGATAAGAATGGTTTGTTTAAGAATAATCCAAGAGAATGCATAACCAACACTAGGGAAACAACATTACACTTAAATGCATTCACAAACATAACTACAAGATGAAAAACGACCACTTATTGAATAGATGTTTCATCCATCAAAACCCTAGCAATAAATATCCAAGTAGTAGTAGAGCATCCACATGCATATCTCTCCCAAATAATCGCTCTAACTAAGCATCTATAACATTCTTCATAAGAGAGCAAGTAGAAGTAGACAAATAGTGATATATCTCAACAATTAGCAATGAGTTACAAATGAGAGGTGCTTCCCTATTTATATGAAGAGATCTAGCAACCCTCTCAATACAATAATAATATTCTCCTAGCGTTTAGTCTAAAAGAATATAAAATACGATTATCTCTTTACAAACCCTAGAGATATGGTAAAAAATACATAAAATATCCATGGTACACAAGAGAATGAGTCAAAAGACCCCAAAGATGCTCCCCAACTCAAGTAAACTCTCGTCAAGTGCCCAGTCCTAGTCAACATATGGAATGACCTCCTTAAAAGCCTCATGACCTCCTCCAAAAGTGTCCCATGAGTGGTAAAAAATTCGCAATAATCTCCTCGCGGTAGATTCTAAAAGCACCATAACTGTGTCCATTTTTGCCTGAATTTCGATTATGATCACATTTCGTAAATCCCGTGGCCATTCAACATCCGATGGTGCTGATCTGTTATAATTCTGGGTATTCTATCAAAATATAATTGCTCCTGAAGCTGGCCACCCTCAAATTATGTGAAAAGGCATGTGAAGGGGCTCCAAAGTGAAATGTTCCCTCCAAAGAGTGCAATGCTTCAACYTCCAAGTGTAAAGTCACCTCCAAAAGGTGCAACATTCCATCATCAAGGTGCTATGTCATCTGCAATGGGTGCTAGGACGTCTCAACAAGGGTGCCATGTCCTCATAAGGCTCAACGTCCTCGAAAATGGAGGGACGACCTCCATCAAATGTCCAAGTAGCYCCTCAACGTCCTCCAAAGGACCAAGATGTCAATCAAGCATATGTGGCTATGTGCAATCCATCATCCGAGGAGGGGCTCATGTTGTCCAATGCACCATGAAAACTGGAGGCAAGGTACACAATTCAAACACAACATATAAAGTGAATCATGTCAATGCAAAAGCCATTAGATAAATCTCAGAGTATCCTCTTCAAACTTCACACTAGCTTACAAAGTTATACAATTTGCCAAGTTTAGGTATGGGAGGATCATTATCACCCCCTATTAGGTGTGCCAATACCTAGGATAAGAAGTATGTCCCAAGAAATCCATCAAAGAGTATGTGCAGTGGAGTATGGTATGGTCTGGGGTTTACTTCATAGGTGGCTATCATTAACATGCAAGGTCACATAAAATATTCATCCACATGAGTGCCTTTGTAGAGGGAACACGATATTCATCCACATGAGTGCCTTTGTAGAGGGAACGCTTATGCAACGAGGTGCCCTTTCCTCGACACTATGTCTTTCCATACCCCTTTTTCCTTTTCTTCATTGATTTGAACTTTTTGGCTTTTGATTTTCATTTGCTAAGTCCTTTTTTAGATATGAATTCATTGCATAGGACTTGGAGTGATGGCCTCTTAGCAAGGGGGTATTACTCATGCTTTATCTTTCTTGGTTCTTAATTTTGCTTTTTTATTTGCCTTGCATTTCGAATATGGCATTTGCTCTTTTTTTATATTAATCAAGCCGCATCAAACTTGGGCATTCAGGCCCCTTATTCTCATGGGATTATGAAGCATGGACCTTTTTGGGATACATGTAACAACCAACCTAAAAGAGAGGACCATGGAGAAACGATAGGTGGAATATGTTATGTTATGCATCTTAGGCATTCTAGACATATAAATTAGGCATTTTAAGTCACTTTCAATCAATTTTCTGTTAAGTTACAGCAAAGTTAGCTTGCTATAATTTTGTTTTTTGTGCAGAAAGAGAAGGAAACATTACTTTCTGCTCAATTTGCGTGCATTGGAAAAGCCTAAAAACACTAAAAAGAAGTATTTAAATTTGCATTTACAGTCATAAAAATAGCCCTAACAGCCTGCTGTTTTCCTGCATTTAATTAGACATCTTTACTCTAGAATTGCAGTGGGCTGTGTGCATAGTTTCAATATTCTGCATTTTTTTCTGTGTCCATTTTCTTCATTCTAGGACAGTTTTAGTTTCTTTTTTTCATATTTATCCTCAGAATTTTTACTAAACAACAGTATTTATCTCGATTTTGGGTGTTACAAATCGTTTCTTGTTTTTGCATATTGACCCCTTAGATCACCTAGTGATTCCCGCTTGTGGTTAGCAAGCACTAATCTGAAGTGGAGGGACACTGTACGAGGTGACAATGTATGTTCTCCGGTTACCTTGCAAGTTGCAACCTTCCAATTTTAAGTGTTAAACAAGCTCTGTTGCCGTCCTTATACACACCTACTAACGTGGAGAAGTCTTCAACCCACTTGGTGTGTCCTTGGAGACAAGCCTAAGTCCAAACCCATTGTCATCTCGATCCGAACCTCTTTCGTCTAGGCTCACTCCTAGGGAAGCCAAGGGGGGTAGACCCTACTTAACTATGTTAAGTTTTAATTAATGATCTAGGGGTTAATTTGGTTTTTTATTAGGGAGACCCAACCCAATGACAAGCAAACAATGCAAATGCAACTTTGAATGACAGGCAAACCTTTTCTCTAACAATACAATAAAATAGATCAGTGCCTAGAATATATTCAAAGTTTACTTATTGAGATGAGAAATTAAATATATATCTACAACATGGAATAAGACATGAACTATCTACACAATGAACTAGATAGTCAAATGACTTTTAGCTTTAGACAATTATTTGCAAATGAACAAAAATGCTTACAACCAAAAATAAAGAATCTTTAATACATGTAAATATTCACAATGAAAGAAAGTAACTTAAAACATGAGATTGCTTGGAAAGTAAAATCACATGGAAAGTAAATTGCACAACTTGGAAAGTAAAATTGCTTGAAAGATAAACTTGAGATGCAACGTTGTGAAAGTTGTGTTGGTTAATTTTCATAAGTTTTAAGTCTCTCTTGAATTAGGGGGATTAAAGTGTGAGAGATACAAGCCTAAACTATGTGACTACCCCAAATTGTTATCCCTTCAACCAAAAGGATATGTTGGGCGCTCAAGAAGAAGGACAAACAAGGTCCTTTCCTAGCTCCACAGGTCAAATCCAGAATACTTGGGTGCTCAAGCAAGGAGGACATGTAGTGCCACGAAGCCATCCCCGACTTCAACCCCCTATAGCCTCCCAAGTCACCCTTTTTGGTGGTGGAAACAATAGCAATTGGGTTTCTAATTAAACTAGCCTCTCAATCCTTTGTCCTTTCTTAGTTACCCAAGATCCACAAAGTGGCAAGGGGAGAGAATACGGGGCAAAGGCGAGACACAAATATTATTACTTTGCAATAATTTAAAATTTAGACTAGCCTTCACGATATTGCAAGGATGGCTTAGGCCAATCTCTTTGCAAGGTGTGGGCGGAAATAAATAATTTAAATGACTTGAAAATTAAAGAGCAACCTCACAACAATGGCACAAGATGGAGGACAAGCGTACCGTTTTTGGCCAAGGTGAGTAAAATAAAAGAAATGCAGAAAATTAAATCTAAATCTAGCCTTCACGATATTGCATGGATGGCTTAGCCAATCACTTTGCAAGGTGTGGGGAATATTTTTTTAACAAAATTACAATATCAGATTTTTGGAATTAAAAGTGAGAATGTAACCCCAAGAGACTCTCTTGGGCTGCTTACAATGCTTTAGAAGAAGATAAATGAGAGTGGGTTTGGCACCCAAACTTTAGGAGGCTTTTTTGAGTGTTTTGGGGCCCAAAACAAGCAACACCTCCTTTTATCCTGGCGAGAACCTGCATAAAACAACAAGCTAAACTTGCTGGAAAATGCTACAAAACACTTAGAAACTTGTCAATTTCTGTTAGCACATAAAACAAAAATTTAAATGTGAAAATTTGAATATAAAAATGGAGTTTTAAGTGACTATTTCAGATCAGAAAAATGCTTATAAATGAGAGGAAAAGGGTGGAAACAAGAACATAAAAATAATRGAAGCCTTGGATGGTTGAATGAGTGAATTTCCAAATCTGAAATTCACCCCTCCAATCCTTTAGTGACCTGCAAATGAGTATGTTCTTKCTACACAATACAACAAGGAGGTGAGAGCATCTAATAAACTTGCAAAATGCTTTCCAAACTTGAAAGAAACAATCACAAAACTAATAGYAATATTACTACCAATTATTCCCAAGCAAAACACTTTGCTTGGGTCTCAAAGTTAAACTAGTGAAAGCAAAAAATACAAGAAATGAAATGCAACAATATCACCTCACAAGAGCACCATGAAGAGCACCAAGAAGACTCCCAATGCACACAAGAGATCCTCCAAAGCTTCCTTTATTATTCATAAAATGTTGCTACGAATACTTGTAGCACGATTTACAATGAGAGAATGGGAGAGAGAGAGAAAAAAATGGGGGAAATTCGGACAGCATAGACTTGCTCTGAGAATCGATGGGGAAATGAGGGGTATGCATTCTTTTATAGTTGAGAGAGAGGAAAGACCCCTCTTGGATGAGCTCCAAGTGTCACACATCAAAGGGAAGGAGGTCAAATCAAGGGGGCACACTTTTAGGGTCTTGGTAGTGGCTAGCATTTGAGGGCACACTTTTAGGGTCTTGGTAGTGGCTAGCGTTTGAGGGGTGAGTGGGGAAGGGGGAAAACACCTTTTCCAATCATCAAATATGAAGTTAGGGTCAAGGAAGGGTATACTTTGGGTTTTGGCCACCCTCTTGCTTTAATTTTTATTTTCCCATGTGTTCATGAGCAAGGGGGGCGCATTTTTCCTTAGGGAGTCACCCCTTGAGGTTGTTGGCTTAGCAAGTAGGGTTCTTCTAAGTGGAAAATCACTTTCCCAACTTAGGAAATACATTAAGAATCCTTTTTCCACTATCTGATGACTTTAGTCATTTTTACAAAATTTGGCTATATTAATTTAGTCAATTATTTGCTGATTTTTGACTGACTTGGACTCCTCATGGACAATGACCTAGAAAAACTTATCCAAATGAGATGAAACTTGGTCCAAGGGTGTAGGGGGTAATTTTCCATTTGATTTGAGTACTCATACCCCTACACAAAATCCCCAAGGACCAAATTTTTACATTTTACATAAAAAATAATTAAAAATTCCTAGTTCGCGGAAATTTTAATTATTTAAAAAAATCTTATCAAAACTTAACGGAATTACGCAAGACTCTAGGAGATGTCTAGCCTTGTCATTTACAACACATCCAAACCTTAATCATCCATTGGGCTCAATCATTAGAACACCTTTCATCACTTTGGAGGATTTATGTGAGTGAAAAACTCAAGGATAATTAAAATCGCAGCTAAGCAAGATTAATTACTTGAGGAAAAAAAACATTCGATGAAAGGAATTCCCTAATGATAATGTCTTAGGTAACTAGACAAAAATTGACTCATGCTAGCATATTACATTATAGCGAACATTCCGAGTACATAGAAAGACGTGCCGAGGGAAAAATTTGCCCTGCTGAGCCAATATTCTTCAAACTGGTTGTACCACTAGGTACATATCTTCATGGTACATGACGTTGATCCCCTAGTCGAAATAGGTGGTCAACAGGCTCCAATGCCTATTCTGGGACTCGGAGGGTTCCCTTGTGATTTTCATTTGCTAACCTGACCATAGATGCCTTGCACAATTGATCGACATACATGAGATTTTGCATGGTCTATCTAGACTTAGTACTTTCAAACTCATCACTTTTTTCTTTCAGTCTATCTCAACGACTATAGTAGTAAGCACCAGTCAGACTCTTCTCTTCCTGAGCTCGTTGCCTGCATATCAACGAGACAATGAACTTCCTCTCACCTAATTGACAGGCACCCCGCGGGCCACTCCTAGGAGATCTTGGCGACAAACCTGTGCCACACAGAGTACTACACTTTGGGTCCACTTGAGCAATGAGACTTTATCATGAGGTTTTCCCCCTCAGCCATGGATGTTAGTAGAGACAATTCATTTCACCCTAGAGCTCCTTCCAAGATTGTGCAATCACGCCCACTCATCTTTGAGTGCTATCCAAAGGACATCATTAGGGTTTGCATCGGTCCATTCACAATGATCAATGGAGACAAGAATACCTCTTCTTCTGGCTCTACTACTTTTATTTCCAACAATCATGCTGATGTTTTGAGCTAGGGTCTCGCACCAGTTAGGGTTTTTCTCCCCTCTTTGCATTACTAGGTCCTTCTACTCTTTCTTTTACTGTTGTCTCTTTCCTTTTTTGTTTTCTTTTAAGCTACTAGGAGTGTTATAGACACTCCCCTAGTCTACTGACATCTGGTTGTATTCTCTATTTCCGTTGACTTATTTTTGGTCATTGTTGGACATTATACAATAATTTAATTCTTATCTTATCTTTCTGTTGGAGCTCTATTTCCAGTAGTGGCAACTCCACTTTCAACAAACGAAGCAGTAACAATGGCATTTGAACATGGAGAAGGGGAACACCAACAATGGCATTTTTTCCCTTCCTTTGAGCAACAACCCTTGATGATTGAGCCATAATTTTTGTTGAAGAACACCGTTGTTCAAGAAATGACAAACTCAGAAAAATGAGGGCAGAATTTAGATGCAAAAACACTTTGAATCTTTAGCTTCTCCTTGTTGGTACACGTTACCACACAGTTTGTAGCAAGGATAGAAAACTTGAGGTTTGGAGCCCAAACTGGCGTAACAGGAACCAATCCCACCCAATGTCACCACAATGGGATGGTTCTTTCTATTTATTGTGGTAAGGCCTAGAGGAGACGTCCCCGGTGACCTGGGGTTCTGAGAAGGCAAAGGATTACAAGATAAAGTAGTTATTCCCCCCTCACAAGTCACCACTGAGCAGATAGTCCGGCCAAAGGCCAATGATAAAGTAAAACCCCCCAAAGAGATACACATGCCTGAGACAAAGCAACAATAAACTGATATATGCAAGCTTCGATCAATGGGTTAGTACTTCGTGTAAATTAAATGACTATCTGATAAACATATAAGCAATTTTGACAATAAATATTGATGAAGTCAATGTTTATAAATAGCAATGAAAATTATGTCACTTCACCAATAAATGCTGGAACAATATGGCATTCAATGTAATAAATCAATACTTCATTTAATTTATGCCTCTAATCACCATTCAATTGCTTATAAAGTAAAACGTTTTGCTGCACCAATGATATTATGGCTAAAGATGACGACAACATAAAGGGTTAGAAGGTTAGTTTAGGCTAGGGTTAGTGAAGTTAGGGTTTTGATTCAAGAGTTTGAGAGTAGTTTTGATCAGGTTCACTTCTACGCATGAGGTCTTAGGATTAGTGCCTTAGGGTTAAATGGAGTCAATAGTGAAGGACACAAGAACTGAAGGAGAGAAAAGTCAAAACGACTAAGGACTAGAGGGAGAGGCTTTGAGGTGTTGCTAAGGCAAGGCCTCAATGTCAAAACCCTAGGGGAGAGAGGCTCACTTTGGCGTAGATGAACTAGGCCTCAATGCTCTCTCCTCCTTCCTTAACTCAAATGACAAAACAACTAGCAGAAAGATAGCATAAACTAGACAAGAGGGTTTGATGAAGAAGAGTGTTGCTACAACAAGGCTCTTTCAAGAAACCCTAGAAAAAATTGGCCCAAAGTGTAGTAGACCTAGGCTTAAAAGCGTCTCTTTCTTCTTAGTACGGCTAGCAATAAATGAAGAGAAAAAGAGGGTGTAGCTACGACTAGGCTCTCTCTTCTCTATCAATGGCTGAAAGTTCCTCTCAAAGGGGACATGAGACAAGGACCTACTTGTGTGCTTGTCACCTAGGGTTTTGTTCAGCAAAAATCATAAACATATGCAAGAAATGAAACTACAACCATTCATTCAAGAAGTTTTGTAGAAAATTACTTACATATCACCAAGAAATATCAATGCAAACCCTAGTTGTAACGCTTTCCTTCAAGCAAAATGCCAAAACATGCCAAAATAATCCTCCTTCAACAAGTGCACATCACTAAATCAGCCAATAACCCAAGAGAGGGCGCAAATTTCACACCTCCTTATGGAGTGAGTAAGTTGTGATCATAAAATGAAGTTGAAAATCCTTCATTTATATAGTATCATGACCTAAATTTACATTTTAGGTCATGTAAAAGGCCGACAAGGCCAAAACATTAAATCATATTGTTTTTACATTACCCTAATCAAGCTGAAAAGAGATAACAAGCCCCTCTAAGGGAGACGTTAGCCCCTTCTAGGGCAAATGGAGCATCCTTGAGCAAAACGTTAGCCCTCCTTGGGCTTCTCCAACCTGCCACACGTGCCAATACTGCCCAGTCTCCCTCCCAAGACGTCCATAATGCTGGGTGATGTCATGGTCATGATGGGTGACATCCTAGGCCTTCCAAGGCCAACGTTCCACTGAAAAAGGGCCAATTCCCCTAGGTCAAGCTCTGCCGGGGTGCCTCTGGTGGAACGTCCTCTTCTTCTTCGGTGCAAAGCCCCTGATCCATCTTTGTCTTGTCTCTGCCCCCTGATGGGTCTTAGCATCCATTTGGTGGGATCTTCAGCCCCATGGAGGTCTGAACTGATCATCTCCCAATGTGTACCGGTCCAAATGGTACCTGTCCATCGGGCATGGTCCTGCACATCAAAAGCTACGCCCTCCATGGGCTCATTAGTCACATGGATCATAGCAATGTCAATCACATCTCATCATCAATATTATTAAACATGTGCATAAAACCCCTAATACATCAGTGAACAGCTCAAAGACGTTACACAAGCCTACAAATACAAGTCTAGAGAAAAGGACAAGGTGTCCTATTGGGCTAGTGTCCACTGGAAAAGGAAAGTTCTCGGAAGAGACCTCATCCAAGCCATGCAAGTGGGTGATGTGGTCAGGGGATGTCCAAGCAGGTGGGTGCAATGAAGGCCAAGGATGCAAAAATTGTTACCTGTGGGTGCCTTTGTAGAAGGCGAGTTGTACCTGTCCTGGATGCATTTTTTCCAAGCCCGTTCTTGCCTTTTATTCTTATTCTTTTCGTTCTTTTATCTTTTATTGCTTTCCCTTTATTGTTCAAGAGCTAATCAGGGGACACTGCGTTGGCGTGGTGACCAGTGGTGGTAGTGTTGCCCACAAGTACTTTCACAGAAATGAGAAGGTTGGCTCGTGATGAGACCCCCTTTCCCTTGGCCATGCAACCAAGAGTCACTGCCTTAGTGTGGTAACCAGCTGGTGGCAATGTCGTACTGCTAGGTACCCATGGACCTAATAGGTTGGCTCGTGATGAGACCCTCTATCCTCTAGTTATGTCTTGTTTTATTATTTTTTCTGGGTCCCCCTTGTTTCTTGTTGAGAAGCCTTTTATTGCTTTCTCGGGGATCCCTGGGCGAAGCATCTCGAGGTTTTATTTTTAGGCTTTTGTCTTTTACCAGCTTGCTTTTACCTTCTGGGCCTTTAGCTCCTTCTTCCCACGAGATAAGGTGCAGTCCTGAAAATAGGTCAACCCAGTGCCTAGACAAGTGGAATGGGATAAGTGAGCGGGAAACAAGATGAAACAGTGGTGCTATGATGGGAGCGGACGATGGATTTTCAGAAATCCCCCCAGTGGCAGACCAAAACCTACAGACACAGGCTTGCGAGGGCACCCTGTCAATCCGCCCAAAAATGGTCAAGCGGGCAGGTGTAAGATCCAAGCAATTGTTAGAAATAAAAGGAATCAGATGCATACATTCAATGGTTTTGATGATCAAAGTGACACATACCATGATACCTGGACTAATTATCTCATGGAGCAAGAACCATCTCTGACACAGGACCAAGCCGATGGTGATGGATGCTGCTATTGATGAAAGGACAAAGATGCTGGAAGAAAGAAAAGGTGGGCTCTCCAGGGCCATGCTAAAGTCAATCCTGCTCTCGGTACTCCATGTCTAGGACCTGTGGGCCTCGAGACATGATCTCCTAGTTATCCCTGAAAGTGGGGGATAATAGTACACACCCTCAAGGATTTTTGGAAT
>JASDQU010273979.1:0-15131 GCA_032191745.1 Picea mariana
GATACAAGTTCGCACCAGGGCATCACAGTGTGTGCCAGACACAATGAAAATTGGGCTGCACCCGCGCAACCATGCAGAGCTCGGAACCGATGCGAGTGCAGACCCGCCTTGCCCGGGCAGACTAAAAGCCAAATGATCAAGAGCCGAGCCCATCCTTTCTCCTTTAACTCTGGCCGTCCCGGAAGCACTGCAAGCGTTAATGCTCGCTCGCGGGAAGGGTCTCTCCGCTCTGCCCCTGCTGCTGTATCCGTCCTCCATGGTTAATACATGTGCATGGGTGGCGGTGCATATCATTTAAGCCTGGGCCGAGTGGAGTCCACCTGTGGCCCCTGGGCGACGTGTCACCCCATCCGGGGAAAATTGTATTTTTTTAAATGAACATTTGGTTAAATATTTTTTTAATATTTAAAGGAAGGGTAATTCAATTTTCAAAGATTGGATATTTCTATTTATCCAGCCCGTTGGATTGGAAGCAATGCTCATAGATATTAGGTAGAGCATTGGAAGGTTCTCAAAGTTTTAGGTGCGAGATTTATAAGTAAAAGATCCCTGTCCTGCATCCATAGCCTATTGAACTAGTGTTTCAATGAGACCTTAACAAATGGAAGTTGAAGTCCAAACAAGGTGAAAAGTTGAATACGATCGATTTCGATTTTAGTTTGTTAAGAATTAAAATGACCATGGTTCAAAACCCTTTAGGGGGTGTATCTATTTAAATTTTAGTCATACTTTGAAATATTGACTTGACGCTGTTTAGATATACATTTCATTAAACAATTCTTACCTTTAAATTTTAAATTTCTAGTTCTAATAAAATTAACTACTAAATTCAGTAAAAGTAGTTATTAATAATAGAATAATATAATTTTATGTGGGTTCCATTATATATATATTATAAAATATATTAATATTTTTTAATAAATGTATGGGTTATTTTTAAATTCATAATTGTTTTAATAAAATTAACTACTAAATTTATTAAAAGTAGTTAATAATAATAATAATAAATTAATAATAGAATAATATAATTTTATGTAAATTTCATTATATATATTTATTTTTTATTATTTTAATATTTATATTAAATTATTATAAATTCATCTTAACTTAGATCTATAAAAAAAATTGAGAGGATAAAATTTTTCATGGTACAAATCTTTAATATATCGTAAAAATCTTTAATATATCAAGGATTAAAATGAATCTATACTATGTAAAGTACATTTTATATTTTAATATGAAAAAATTATAAAATTAGTTATTATAATTTTCAATTTTATATAAAATTAATAAAATGAAGTAAATATAACATTTTTATTTTTAATTTTTAAATTTCATTTATAATTTTGATAATATAAGGAGTATGCACATCATTATATTTAAAGGAACAAAATGCTTTTTATATTTTAATATAAAAGAAATTATAATGTTCATTATCACAATTTTATAAATTTTACATAAAACTAATGAAATAAAATAGGTATGTATGAACACATCACCATGAATCTATTATAATTATAATTTTTTAAATACCATAAAATTTAATCTTAATTATTTTCAATAAATTTAAAAATCATATATCTTATCGCATATTTTAATTTTAATTATTAAAATATATATCCCAACAAACCTTCCCATTACAATACATTGATCACGTGCCGGAAATACATGCAAGTGAGATGGATGGATACCAATAGCATCTTTCTTTTGCATAAAATAATAAACCGTTGTTGTTTGATTGATTGATGCTAGATGAGGCGTCCATGTCATGCCAACTATTTTCCACTTCCAGTCAATATTCGTCAATTCATTGGTTGGCCCGCCCTTTTAATAAACATCACATTTTGCACAGTTTGACTGCATGTGACGAATTCCGATTCACACTACAAATGTAAACATGAATACAGTTTCTTGACTTGATACCAACAACTTTTAAAAGGTTAATTTATACGAGCGATATTGTATGTATTGGTAGAATGTGGGGAGGATATTGGCTTTTTCATACAAAGTTTGTTTGATCACAGATTTCGAATTGAAATAGATGGCATTTGATATGCAATATTTATCGCGATATGCAATATTTCAATGTTGTTTATAACCCTCTTCTCCGTCTTGCCTACATCTAATTATAAATGTAAACATGGCAACATTTTTTTTGATGTTATAACAATATGCAATGGTAAAAAGTACAAACGTGTCACTAATTTTTTTAGGACACTAGAGGGTGTTAGATTTTTCATCGTGAGGTTGGAGATTGATTGACTTCATGGCTCACAAAAGTTGCAGATTAAGAGACCAATAAATTTGTCAAGGAAAAAAAACACTCTCATGACCTACTATGAAACATTTGACTCAATCTCAATAGCATACTATTGATTTTCCACTGTAGGGTTTCCAATGCCTGGAATTTTTTTATGGTGGTATAGATTGTAATTATGCCTGCTATTTTTTATACTATGGACAAAATTTTGCAAGCATAGTTGCAATTTTGAGTTATGAGCACTGATTGTTTTTGTTGGCAAAGATATTTTTTTCAACTCAATGAGTTTTGCACACTTAACAAGGATAGTCGATTTAACTTGTGGACAACAAATTTTGTTTTTTAAGAGTGTAACTTTTCAACTCCAGGATTATAAATTGTAACATAATTACAATGTATTTTATTTTGTGCACTCGCTCATATGAAATAGGTCTCGTCTTCTAATCCGTGGGGATTTCAAAGCCTTGGGGGTCTTTTGTTAATTGGCTCTTGTCACTAATTCTGCACTCGCTAGCTAAATATGATGTTGATTTGCTCCGTGGGATGTTAGAATCAATAACTAGTACAACCCCCTCTTCACCGATTTCAAACCCATTGCTCAATACTCGACTACCTCATTACGCATAATTTATGGGCATCTGCTACGATAACCTAGAAGCTATGTAGCTTTTGGGCTTGCATGAAAGTGGCAAATAATTTGGATTACTGTTGATTGGCTACACTTGTTTCCTTATGGACTTGTTATCCCAGTTAAGTTTGCAACTGATGGTTGTCTTCTACAAAGTGGTTTACCTTTAGCTGGCAACTCGGGTGAATGGAGCACAAGTAAATTGGGGTGAGAATCGACCTTGAGACTTCTTTTTACATATTTCCTTCCATTTACACGACACTTGCCAATCGGTCTACACCAGTGAGGGCGAGCAAGAAACGTTGTTATTGAGACTCAGTCTCTCTGTTTTTTTTTAATGGTTGTATTATATGCATTTTAACTATTTTATATGGGATCATATCTTAGAATGGTCATCGATTCATTTTATTGCCAGTATTTGTGAGTGATATTAGGCTTGATTTGAGTTAGAGTTTTGTTTCGATCAGAAAGGATGGAAGTATATTGTTGGAGGTTAGGTTTGAACCTTTTAGAGCTGTAGATTCCCTAGCCTTCTGCAATTTAAAGTATTCTTTCAAACAATTTGGGTGAAAACTAGTACATTTTGTGGAATTTGAGGTGAAAACAGTCCACAGCCTTCCATTTGATGTTAAAGAAGTTAATATCCTTAAATCTAAGTGAAAAATAGGTCAGAGTGGCCGGACTTGTGTAATTTAAAGTATTTTTCGAACTATCTAGTGCAAAACTTACATCTTACGAAATTTGAGGACGAAAACATTCCATAGCATTATATTTGATGCTAAATGGCACTATGTATAGACAGATGATGGCTAGTTTGAATTATCTCACCACAACCAGACCTGATATTGCATATTCTATGAGTGTGTTAAGTCAGTTTATGGCGAAACCTCAAGAAAGCCATTGGAACGCAGCAAAGGAAGTACCCAGGTATCTAAAAGGAACACTTGATTAATGACACTATGTATAGACAGATGGTGAGTAGTTTGAATTATCTCACCACAACCAGACCTGAGGTTATTTGCGCATTCTTGGTGATTCAAGGATCCATTGTCTGGTTGGACAAGAAGACACTTGCAGAGATGACGAATCCTCTGGCAGAGACCTACCTCAATGAAGCCAACAAGTTAGATGACTCAAATTTTATTAACTAGAAATTCAAGATGCAGACCCTGATGGAGGGCTATGGTGTCTGGTCCATTGCGAAGGGAACTGAAGTGAAACTAGATGCGGTTGTCGATGCGACGGCATCACAGATCCAAGATTGGGGGAAGCGCGAAAACAAAGCCAAGGTATTGTTGTGTATGTCTGTTAAAGATAACATAATTCCACATATTAGAGAAGCTAACAATTTTGCTGAAACGTGGACAACGCGTAAAGCCTTGTATGAAACTAGCAACACAAATCATATTATGTTCCTGAAAACTAAATTGCTAGGTATTAGGATGGATGGAAATGAATCTGTTAGTTCATTTTTGGGTCGCATAAAAGAGATGAAAGACAAGCTAAGAAATATAGGAGAAACAATTTCCAACACTGATCTTGTCACTATTACCTTAAATAGTATGCTAGAAGATTATCAGATGTTCATAACAGGTCTTGCAACAAGGGAGAAACCTCCTACTTTTGAAGAGTTGACAAAAATTTTGTTGCAAGAGGAAGAGAGGCGTGGGAATTTGAAGCCTCAGAATTCAGATTTGACACTGTGGTCAAATAAGAAATCCACGAAAGGGAGATCTGGAGAAAGAGGCAGAGGAGGCAGTTCATCGTAGAGAGACACTTCATCGCAGAGAAGATAATCTCCAAAGTCGAATCAAGGTATGCCCTCTAATATGAATGAGTCAAAGAGTTGTTTTTATTGTGGTCGACCTGGACATCTTATTAAAGATTGTCATAAAAGAAGAGTGATGAGGCTAGGAATAAACCTAGAAATCATTTAGGTCATTATGCAGAAGAATCTTCAAATCACGATCTCAGATTGTTTATTGCTAGTGATGATATTATGAACCCCCAAATTTTAATTAACAGAATCTTAGACTATTTGTGTCTAACGTTGCTTTATCTGTTGAAACGGATGATATTGATGCCTGGTTTGTGGATTTCGGAGCATCAATACATATGACATGTAATAAGATGTGGTACACTAATTTTAGAGAAACACGGAATGGAGCCAACATATATCTTGGAGATGACTGCGCTCATCAGATCAAGGGATACAGAGACATTCTTGTGACATTGTCGAATGGTACTGTTCGTCACATTCACAATGTGGTGTATGTGCCAGGGATAAAGAAAAATTTGATCTTTGTGTCCACCATTACAGATCAGAACTTGAAGGTTGAATTCTTCAAGAATTATTGCATAGTGAAGGATCTCTTGGACCAATTCAAAACTATTGCAATGGGAGTCAGAGCAGGAGGCCTATACAAACTTGATGTTACCAACAAAGCACATCACACATTGACTTCTGTAACTATGCCAACAAAGATTCTTTGGCATCAAAGGTATGGCCACATCAATCATCCTGATTTATTGTTATTATAGAAACAAGATATGGTTGAAGGACTTCCCATGTTAAAGAATGAGAATATTGCTTGTAAAGGATGTGCATTAGGAAAGATGCACAGAGATGAATTCCCCTCTAATCCTGATAGGAAAAAGAGAGATGTTTTAGATCTTGTACATACTGATGTTTGCAGGCCTATGCAGACTAGGTCTTTAGGAGGTGCATTTTACTTTATGTTATTTATTGATGATTGCACGAGATAAACATGGGTTTATTTTCTTAGAAGAAAAGTTGATGTTTTCGAGTACTTTAAGGAATTCAGAACCATGGTGGAAAAGCAGACAGGAAAATCCATCAAAATCCTCCTTTTGTTGAGCAGTCTTTCGCTCTGCCTTCGGATTCACTGATCTGTATCAACATTGGCTCTCGGTTTTATTAAAAGAAGTATAAGAAAACATTAAAAGGAAACATTAACACCACTCCATGCATAAAAAAACTCATGCTTTTCCAAAGAAAACTGGTCGGCGCTCCTCAAACGCGTGAAGGGGAGTGCCGACCAGTTTTCTTTGGAAAAGCGTGAGTTTTTTATGCATGGAGTGGTGTTAAGGTTTCCTTTTAAGGTTTTCTTATACTTCTTTTAAGAAAATTGAGAGCCAAGGTAGAGATGGATCAGTGGATCTGAAGGCAGAGCGACAGACTGCTCAACAAAAGGAGGATTTTGATGGATTTTCCTATCTGGTTTTCCACCATGGTTTTGAATTCAAAGCATACAAATTGTTTGATCCTTCTACTCACAAGGTATTTGCGAGTAGATATGTAATTTTCCATGAGCAGGAAGCAGGAAATCATGACGATAATAGTCATGAGGAATGACATAGACTTCTTGATGAAGGAGTTAAAGAAGAGAAGCAATAACCAACACAACATCAACCACAACCGCAAAGACAACAACAACAAGGACTCAGTGACAGTGATATGGACACTTCAAGCAGTCAGATTTCACCTAGTGGTGAAGACAGATCTTCACAAAGTGGGGAGGAAGATAATCAGTTGAGAAGATCTTCATGAGAGGTTTGGCTCCCGGAGAGGTATAGAGATTATGCCCTAATGAGTAGCATTTCAAATGTCATAGAACCCATGAGTTTTGATGAAGCAAATGAACATGATGAATGGTGAAATGCAATGGAGGAAGAATATGAATCTATAATGAAAAACAATACTTGGGAATTGACTGAATTGCCTAAACATAAAAAACCCATTGGATGCAAATGGATATACAAACCCAAGTTTAAATTAGATGGTTGTATAGATAAATATAAGGCTATATTGGTGGCAAAGGGGTATTCACAAACATAAGGTATTGATTATGCTGAAACATTTGCACCAGTAGCTAAATTGAATATTATCATATTGTTAATTTCTTTAGCTACAAAGTACCATTGGAAGCTACACCAATTAGATGTTAAATCTGCATTTTTGAATGGTGAGTTAAAGGAGGAAGTTTACCTTACTCAACCTGAAGGGTTTGTGGAACATGGGCAAGAACACTTAGTGTGTAAGTTAAAGAAAGCATTGTATGGACTAAAACATGCACCTAGGTCATGGTATGAGAAGATAGACTCTTTCTTTCTTCAACAGGGTTTTATGAGGAGCAAGAGTGATCCAAATCTGTATACCAAATTTGATGATAAGGGGTATATAGTATTTATTTCCTTATATGTTGACGATTTAATAATTACAGGAAATGTAGGGAAATTAATTGATGAAATCAAGGAGCAATTTTCACAAGTTTTTGAAATGAAAGATCTTGGTGAGTTACATTACTGCCTAGGTATTGAAGTTTGGAGAAATGCAGGCCAAAATTTTGTTTGTTAGAGAAAGTATGTCAGAGAAGTTACTACCTAGGTCTTGAAGTTTGGAGAAATGTAGGCCAAAATTTTGTTTGTCAGAGAAGCACTTAAGATATTTAAAATGGATCAGTGTAAATATTCTACTGTTCCCATGCAACAAAATGTGAAACTTTTTTGTGATTATGGTTTGAAGGAGGTGAATGGAACTGTGTATAGACAAATGGTGGGTAGTTTGAATTATTTCGCCACAACCAGACCTCATATTGCATATTATGTGAGTGTGTTAAGTCAGTTTATGGCGAAACCTCAAGAAAGCCATTGGAATGCAACAAAGGTGGTACTCAGGTATCTAAAAGGAACACTTGATTATGGTATTAAATATACTGATGCATCTGATGTTGAGTTGATAGGTTACTTAGATTCTGATTGGGCTGAAAATCTTGATGATCAAATATCAACCACTGGATATGCGTTTGGCATTGGATCCAGGGTTGTTTCATGGAGCAGTAAAAAACAACCTACTGTATCTTTGTCTTCTATTGAAGCATAATATAAAGCCGCGTGTGCAACAACTTGTGAAGTTATTTAGTTGAGAAGACTTCTTCAAGATGTTGGAGAAGAACAAAAGGAACCTACAATGATCAAATGTGATAATCAAAGTTCAATCAAGCTGGCGAATAATCTGATTTATCATGCAACGACAAAGCATGTTGATACTCAGTTTCATTTTGTTAGAGAAAAATTGCAGTCAAACGAAATAGCTCTTATGTATTGTAATACTTGTGAAAATACTATTGATATTTTCACTAAGCCTCTTGTAAAGATTAAGTTTGATTTGTTTAGGGAGATGTTAGATGTAGAAGTCAATCCATTCTCCATCAAGAGGGTGACTTGGAAATAATGGAGCAAGAGTCAGTTACGTAGACAAACTCTCTTAGTCTTTATTGTAGATCCTAGTTTTCAGTGATTTGTTGTAACCGCCTAAGTAGAACCAGTTCCTATATAATGATGTAATCTTCCTTCATTGAATAATAGAGATTGTGAGCGTAGCCTCACTGAGTGTTATTTCTCCAAATTCTAAGTGTTTGAACCGTTCAGAGTTGTCAGATTCCCCAGCCTTCTACAATTTAAATTATTCTTTCAAACAATTTGGGTAAAAACTAGTACATTTTGTGGAATTTGAGGTGAAAACAGTCCACATCCTTGCATTTGATGTTAAAGATGTCTATATCCTTAAATCTAAGTGAAAAATAGGCCAGAATGGCCAGACTTGTGTAATTTAAAGTATTTTTCGAACTATCTAGTGCAAAACTTACATCTTACGAAATTTAAGGACGAAAACATTCCATAGCATTATATTTGATGCTAAAGAAGTCTGTATTCTTAACTTCCATTAGAAAACAGGTCAAAGTGCCCGGTTTCATGCAATTTAAATAATTATTCCGAACAATTTGGGCCAAAACTGGTACTTTCTATGAGATTTGAGGTGAAAACAGTGTATAGCATTACATTTGATATTAAATGAGCCTATATTCTTAAAATCTCGATGGAAAGTTGGTCGGAGTGGAAGATTTATATTCAATCTTGGATTTTTGGAGGAAGTTAGACTCCAAGTGTTGCAGGCTTGTGTGATTGCTTATATGCAAATTAATAGCCAGAAAATTAGCAGAATTCGAGTAATTATGATGCAATTGTGGAATTATCAAATGAAGCAACAAGTTCTATGATATCCATGTGAACATAGAGTTTTAAGTTAGAAGTCTGTCATTTAACCATGCTATTAGGTTTAGGTTAGGTTGCCTAAAACATTTTTGTGTGATTAACTGAACCTTGCAGCCTAAGCGATGGGACTAACCACTACTCGGCCTTGGCTGGAATTTTAATGGAAATTCCCACCAGGAAAAAGCCTTGTATCCATTATCGAATGTAGAACACTTGACTTGGCATACCAAACTCCTCTTCAGTGTGGTTGGTCAAATCACTCTAACACCATGTCAACTATAATCAAATCGTCTTTGCTTTGGCAAGACTTAACATGACCATAGTTCAAACCCTTCAAGTGGGTGTACTTTTTTAGACATTCCCTGAAATATTGACTTGTACCTGTTTAGACATACCCTTCATGAAACAATTCTTACCTTTGAAATCATCATTGTTCTGTCAAAGATTCAAGAGCACAACAAAAAAACAGAGTATGACAGTTCATTAAAGGTAGTTATTAACAATAAAAATTAGGATAAATCGGCTGGTTATAAATCCTATAAATATCTTCTATCTTATGTTTAGCAAATACTAACAAAACTCGTATTTCCTTGATTTTATTTAAGATACACAGCTTCCTTGTGGAGAATATTTTTTGGACCAGGTTCATGATGACCTTAGAATCTTGGATGATAAGAATTATAGCCTGACTGAAATCATGATATCTTTTCAACCCAAGAATTGACACTCTTTAGCCTAGTTATTGCTAAGATAACCTATTTGAATCTAAAAGCGTTGATGCTCGCCATTCCGACGCTTCTGGGGTTTCATTTTGAGGCACATGAATAGCCTGGACTTATCATAGTTAGAAGGCCTTTAAGGGCCAATAACTCAGGGCCTATTTGACTTAAAATTAATCAAACCTTACAAGGCTACAAAGATCACTTCTCGAGCAACTCTGATTCCTAACCATCATATTGAAGTTGAGCTTCAGGGGATTTCTACTGTAGTGTCTTTCCATTTTGACCATTCCAACTATCAGTTGTTGCAACTCTTCTGCTCTTCCAAGCTCTATATTAGTTTCAAGTAAGCTCATGCTAAACCTCATTTTTCTTGTTCTTAGTAATTAATTCCATGAGAATTTGAGTGCCCTTGAAATCTTTCTCACTCTTCAAAACCCTGCAAAATACAAACAAAAAAGTCAAATTATGTAGGCATGTTGTGACACAAAAAATTTAAAAAACTCAAAAATAAAATGCATGTGCATGTTACATAAAGACATTATATTGTGAAGCTCATAAGTAGTTTTTTGAGGATGAGATTGTTACCAACCAACTACTCAATTGTTTGGACTAAAACAATTAGTCTGCTTCTCTCAAAACCTCCTAAAACAATTAATCTGCTTCTATCAAAAACCACCTCCTCCTCATGGATAAGATTTACAAAAATTATCCATTTTTGAAAATCCCTTCCAAAACATTGAAGCAATAGTTTCTTTGCCTGGAACTTTGCAAATATAAAAGGTGGTTTCTCCTAAACATTTATTTATGAAGGTGCATAGTGTTCACCAATGGGCTTGAAAAATAATATCACTACATAAGTCTTTTTTAAAAGAGCCTTGTTAGTTAATTAGTATGGACATATGCTTAGGGCATGCATATAGGAGAATTTGTTTATCCAAGCCCCTTTGGTACCTTGAGTGCCTATTGGGCATTCAAACTTTTGATGGGAGAAATAAATAGCTACACTTTATTCTAATCATGGCAACAACAATACCTACTAGATGAAAATCCTTAAAGCCTATGTAGACCCTAATCTTTTTATGTACTTTGTAGTTCAATTCCATAAACTTAAATGGCTAAGGATTACTATAGTTATGTAACACAAAAAGGTGGGTAGGCTTAGTAGTAAGGTTAAAAAAAGTTTGTGATTTTGAAAGAAGTTAGACCATTCAAAAAGGTTCAGGTTTTTAAAAATGTTAGAAACATTGGGAAAAGATTCAAGAACACTATATTGATTAGAAGATATCTTTTTTACTAAAAGAAATAATGAGAACATATCCGGTTTGGAGTACTCATCCAAAGTTATCTATTTACTAATATATGTATAATTTTCGTTGTTATTTACAATGTTATGCATGGATCGGTTTTCTCTATGTTTACTAGCATAGCTGATGGGAAACTATGTTCTTTATTGTCTTTAGCATTTGCATAAAAAAAAAATCATTTTTCAAAGGCTACTTTATGTTTCAAACTAAATCATTCACATGTATGTCTTCCTTTCTTTGTAAACAAAGATTAGTAAAAAATTATTGAGTTATGCTTAAGTTTGCTATTGTGGAAATATATTTGATTTCTTCATTAGGAAATATATCAATTTCTTTATGGAAAAATTGTTTATGAAGGAAACATAATACATAGATCCACCAAGTGAAGGGACCGGTACAGGCCCAAACACATCACTATGTATCAATTATAGAATCTCTTTTGTCCTTGTAGCTCCATATGGGAATCTAACCCAATTTTGTTTTCCATATATGCAATGCTCACAAAATTCAACTTCCAAATTACACTCTGGAAAACATTTGACCATACCTTTGTTGTGCATAGATTGGAGTTCTTTTTCACCAATATGTCCCATCCTCTGGTGCCATATCATGGTCAGGCTGACTTGATGAATAACAATCGAGTCGGTTTGTATTGACTCAACTCGAGTTGAGTCGAGTCGACTTTAGGAACAACAATGCTATTGCATCCAGTCGAATTGACATTCACTAACAACTTGTATAGGGTTCCAATCCAGAGTCCTTTCATTAACACCATCACTCCCCTAACCATTTTGCATGTATCCTTCTAAAATAAAGTGTGTACACCTGTACCACTCATTTCGCTGATAGATATCAAATTTATTTCCAAACTCATAATATGTAGTACACATGGAAGGGTTCTACTCCTCCCATCCTGCAATATCAGTTAGACTCTTCCTCGTCCAACAATTTTGGTTATCGAGTTGTCCCCTAAGAATACATCTCCTCCTTCATATCTCTCATATCCGCAGAGCCATTATTTGCGATGTGTCATATGAAAGGATGCACCCGAATCGATCAACCAAACATAATGATCCAACTATGTATTGGTTTATGCGATATACACATTACCTCCTTTATCTGGAGTAGTATTTCTCTCAATTGAATACATCTCGTCAGATCCTGTATTGATCTCAATCAGTTTGGACTTGCAGTCTCTCTTGTAATGCCCAACTTTACCACATTTCCAACATCTTCTCATCGACTGAACCGAGGATTTATATCTAACCTTTGACTTAGACTTTCTATCGGAGAATTTTCCTTTATCTTTGTTGACCAATCGACCTCTCACCATCAAGGCATCCTCGGTTGATCCTTCCATGTTCTTTCATCTGATTTCTTCTGACAACATAGATGAAACCATGTCTTCAAGTGTTGATGTGGTCAAATTACTGCCTATTGGTGTGATTGATTTACTTCCTATAGCCACGCATATGTTATCCCAAGAGTCTGGAAAAGAACACAACATGCTAATACATTTCTCCAAATCCTTAGTGATTTTAATATCCACATACAATAACTGGCTTATTACAGTATTGAATGTATTCAGGTGCTCTGTTACTGAGCTCCCATCACTCATCCTCAAAAGACACAATTTCTTCCAAATGAACAACTTGTTTACCATGGATTTTGACTAGTACAAGCTTCCCAACTTGTCCCACAATTTCTCTGTTGTGTCTTTGCCTGACACATTCAACAATATTGAATCTACAAGACAAAGTCAAATCATACTCCTTGCCCTCCTCTCAAGTTTCCTTCGACACACCCGTCATAATTGTATTGGTACTCACAACTACCCATTGTTCTCGATCTACAAGTAGATCTTCCATTTTAAGCTTCCAAAGCTCAAAATTCTAGCCATTGAATTTTTTGAGTTCTATCCTCGAATGACTTGCCATTCTTTCAAGTGCAAATTAAATATCATCGACTTACAACTCCCGCTAGACCTAGGTTTAAATCAAATCCAAGATTTGCTTAACCTTTCTCTGATCCGACTTGTATGAAGAAACAAACCTTGCTTTGATACCACTTGTAGAGAAAATAATTCTCACAGTAAACCAACTGACAAAAAGAAGACAAAGTTAATAAGAAAATAAATCACAAACACACATAATATACAAAGATTTAACCCTGGAAACCCTTAATTAGGAAAACCAACATTCCTTGAGTGTCTCCTGCTCTATTGTTGTTTTATTCATTCATAGAATAACAATTCACATGACTAACCTTGGTCCACACCTAAGACACAATCATCATCCTACTCTCTTGCTTTACGCAAGAACAACGCTGCAGCCAAATCGTCTTACATCAACATGATCGTTAACATGAACATCAACTTATTATAACTACAACACACCTTATTTATAAGATTAACAACATGAAAAAACCTAAAATCATGATGCCCAAAAATGGTTACAGATCCACACAGATGATTGGATGCAATCCCACGAATCTCAATATTCTATTACAATTGACTACCAGTCGAACACCATTCGACTACCCAGTCGATTTCCAGTCGACTGCCAATCGAACTCCTATTGGTTGGCTTTTTGACCTTCTCGATTGACCACTTCCAGCTTTGAATTTCTGGTTGATCACTTTGAACTTGACATAACCATCGACTCAACTTATCCGTCCCGTTGAAAATTCACCTAGTCGATCCACCTCAACTAACTAGTTGATTGATCATTCTTTCACTGCAAAGAATATAACAACCCAACAATTCCAGCCAATTTGAATCAGAGGGTAACATAGTTCGAAGAGGAATGTGACTTTCTAAGGAAACATGCAATAGAGTCCGAACAAATTTTCAGGTGCTTCCAACCACATGCATTCAGACTTCGTAGAGAATGGGGAAATCAAGGACGAAGACAATATTCAACAACTCTTTGAAGCCATGGAAATAGGATATTTAGAACCAGAGCACTCAGTGCAAGGATTGGAAGATGTTGACAGATGTAACATCTTTTAGCTTTCAAATGTATTTCAAGGTTTTACTGATACTAGGAAGTTTTTATAGAATCTATACTTGTGTGAAATGTTGGAAGTCTTTGTTAACAGTCTTTTGTAAATTGGGAATTATGGAAAAGGATTTTTCATGCTTAGTCTTTCTAAAACTTTCAAGAACAATGTACTCCTATTGTTTAACTCAGCTACAACATCTTGTTTTATTATTATAACTTTTTTTTTGAAACATCCAATGTTTCGACTTGACTCTCCACCCTTGAACAATTATTTCAGACCACTAAGGACAAGTTAGACTCAATGATGGCCCCGTGAGTCTACCAAATTCCTTGCTCTGTGGAAAATCATATATTGGCCAAATTGACAAATCATTTAAAGTCTGGCTCAAGGAACACATTGTCGACAATATCCACAATCCCATTGTTAAGTTGGTTATTGTTGAAAACTCATTTAATTCTAAACACCTCATTTGCTTCGAAAAAACTAAGATTCTTGCCTCAGAACCCTACTACACCTCATGCATCTTTCGAGAGGCTCTTGAAATTGAAAAACATCTAGATAATTTTAATCAAGAAGATGGTTGTAGACTAAGCCATTCTTAGAAACCTATTATTCATAGCCTTGAACATGAAACCTAATTTAAGTAGGTTTTCTTGTTCCTCTCTTTTTTCTAACATAATTCACATTATTTTAACTTCTTCTCTTATTTATCATTTTACCATTAACCCTTTTGAGCATACTCTCCTTTTTTATGTCTTTCTAAAACCTTCATTCTCTATAGTTTATAAATCAGTTTATATAATTATAATCATATTTTTTTGCAAATAAAAATTTAGTTATCTATTTTTTGTGAATATTTGAATGAAAGGTGACTCAATCTCCAATAAGTGGGTTAAAAAATGCACTGGTCTAAATTTTATATAAAATGATATTTTTTTAACCATTTAAAAAAACATAAAAAATACCCCGGATGGGGTGACACCTAGCCTAGAAGCCACAGGTGGACTTGCACTAGCCCACAGCATAAATGTCATTAACCGCTCCTCATGCGCCAACCTTTATCATGAAGGACGGTAATAGATGCAGCGACAGAACGGAGAGCTCTCTCACTTGCGCGAGCATTTACGAGCGCAGTGGTT
>JASDQU010273980.1:0-15131 GCA_032191745.1 Picea mariana
GTGCGTCAGATACGACAACTACGTCTGACGATTTTGCTATTTTTAGCGGATTTGTAAATTAATCCTAGATTAATGGATTAGGGTTTTGGTATTTACGGAATACCTAAAAACATTGTATATATTGTATGGCGAATGGTGAAATTCGACATAGTGAAAATAAGAAAGGTTTTCCCGGTTGAGGGTTTCCGGTATAAATTCTCAGTGTACTCTGTGTATGAGCCATTGATTAATTTTTGTATTGCTTAAGAATCTATATGCATTGCTTTACTTCACAGGTTTAAAACTTACAACAATTTCATATGAAAGGGTAGAGTTCACACTAAAGTTTACATTGTCTATTCTTGAAATAAAAACTCAATTGGAAGAACTAGAGTGGGACACTTAGCCACGAATAGTTGAGACAAGTTATTGAAGAAAAAATATATTCTCAATATATTTTTGACACTTAGATATTGTTTATTTTGAACCCCGTGGGAAGCAATGTAATATTTTGAGATATAACATATTTTTGTGAACTTTTTTTATTGATAGAATCAAACTGGAGCCAACTGGTGCTCGACCTTCAATTTGTTCCACTGTTTAAAAAATTGGAAGCTCAGATCAAGGAAATCTTGGAAAAATCCTTGGACAACTTGGATATGTGGGTAGAAAGGAACATTATCCAACTAGCAGAAGCAAAACATTTCATGTCGACTAGCTTATCAAACTAAACCCAATTGCACCAAAAATATTGAATTGCATACCAAAGGTTAGAGTTCACATTAATGTCTACACCATCTGTTCTTGAACTAGAATCTCAATTGGAAGAACTAGAGTGGGTCACTTAGCCAGAACCAACTGAGATGAGTCATAGAAGACTAAAATATATTCTCAATTTATTTTCCGATACTTATATATTTTTTAAGAACTTTATAACTCCATTTTAAGCCCTATGGGACACAATGTAATATTTTGAGATCTAGCATATTTTTGTGAACCTCTTTTTATTGCTAGAATCATACTGGAGCCAACTGGCACTTGACCTTCAGTTCATTCCATAGTTTGAAAACTTGAAAGCTCAAATTAAGGGCATATTGGAAAAAGACTTGGACAACTCGAATATGTGGGAAAAAAGGAACATTTTCCTACTAGTAGAGACCAAAAGTTCAATATAGAGTGGCCTACAAACAAGACATAATTGCACCAAAAGTACACAATTGCATACCAAAGGGTAGAGTTCACATTAAAGTTTACATTGTATATTCTTAAACTAGAAGTTGATTTGGAAGAACTAGAGTGGATCACTTAGCCAGGATCAAGTGAGACCATTTGTTACAGAAGAACCCCCCTGCGGACAAGTGGATTCCCTCTTGTGCTCTAGACTCCTAAGACCAAGACAGAAAGGGTGCTAACATTGGTCACTGACATCCTTTTAAACCTAGTTAAACTAAAGTATAGAGAAGAGGAAGAAAGTTGTACCTTTTAATTGATGTTCGTCCTCGCACAATCCAAGTTGAGATTTGATCCCTAAGCTCCTCGATAAGTCCTGCAAAACAAACAAAGATAGAACAAACTTCCTATTCTACTAATATTAGCTTGAAACTAGATCTATCTAATAGAGACAAGTTCATGTAGAAGAAACACAACCTTGAAAGAAACAGGCCAAGCACATTAGTATATTAATGAGAACAACAGAGAATACTTACAGACCTTTGATGAAGGTGCAGTAGCCTCTCCCAGTTCTCCTTGTCCAACCCTTTTCTCAAATAATCCACACAAAACGGATGATGCTTCAATGATATATTCCTTATGATATCATAAGTTTGATGCCTTCAATGTCTCCTCCTTCCTTATTAGATCATAAGTTAGGTGCTTCTCAATTTCTCTATATAATTTTCACCATGAGGAGGCCTCCTTATATAATCTTGGAGAGACCCAACCACCTTAGATATTCTTGGGATAGGTTGAGGATATTTCTCCTTCAGTTTTGGATATTCCCTAAGTTGTAGGCTTGACCTCAGATTTGAATCCAACCAACTCCATAGATGAGGGGGATTTATCCCTAATTTTCCTCAACAACCCAAAATTTGTTGAAAAAGGCCAGTGCTCCCCCAAAAGGGTGCATAGAGCGTTGCAATTCTCCCCCAAAGAAGGTCAGGGAGCGTTGGCACTCCCTGACAGTGGGTAGGGGAGCGTTTCTCTCCAAAATCCATTTTTGAGTAGTCTATTCCATGGTAAATGTTTTGTATTCTTAATCAAATGTTTTCTCCTTTTTAAACCAGTATTTGAAGGTGTCTTAAGTGTCCATGTGATGTCGTTAGGGACACGACATAGGAAATATGGAAGTATGATGTTTGCGACACTTGTGGCCAAAATGCAACACTTGCGGCCAAAATGCGACACTTGTGACATTGGTAATGACGACACTAGGCCATCAGCATAATGAGTAATTTTGATGTGTAATAGATTGCCCCCCAAATTGCGAAGTCAGAAGATGGGAACTGATGACTAAAGCACTTTGTAGACTTTTTCGCGCAAGGGTATCGACTCAGAGAACCTGGAAGAAGATGCACACAACCATCAGAAAAATATTATGACATGTTTCAAACCCAAGGATGGCATACCTATGCTTGAGTGATAAATACTTTCAAGGTATGGCCGCCATAAAATACATTGCAGATCCATAATTATATTGACAAAAAGGTATAGCCAATGAAAATACAATGTCGATCTATACTTCCTATGACCTGAATTGATCATAGCCACGAAGAATACATAGTGGATCTATGAGACAACAATACATAGCCATGACCAATACAAAGTGGATCTATGTGACAGTATATATGTCAATGCTCAAAAGAAACTATGTCACAACCTGGGAAAAGTACATATAAGAGTGATGAATCAACCTAAGGTCTTCATACCGATCCCTATGTAGTATGAATCTAACCATGTGAATAGATGTCTTGATGTCGAACATGGCAGAAACCACTTGATTATTGGTCAATGAAGCAAATCGTTAACAAGCACGAGGGAAATCACCATTGATGTCAATGATTCCCAAGGTACTCTAGTACATTCGAACGAATGTGAATGGATGAGCTGAAGTCGAACATTTGTGGAATCATCCGATTAGAGGTCAATGATGTAAACCCACTTTCGAACATGAGGAGGCCTGCCATTGAGGCATGTAGGTCCCAAGGTACTAACTGGTTTCTAAGTCTAGTTCTCGGATAATGTGTTGAAGTCGACAGGAACAGACTCGTCGAAGGAGGGCCTTGATGTATCCCCCATCAATGACACGAAACTGACATAGAGATGTAATTGGTGGATCAAAATAACATGGACTGACACAGGTATTGAAACAAAAAATTGTGATGGTTGACTCTTGAGGAAGATACTTTCCTTGAACATTGAGGCACTACAGCAGAAACACGACATAGACCAAAACACGATAATGTAGTGGATATTGTGACTTTCGTCGGGTGACCCAAAGGAGTAAGAAAAATCAGAGGATTGGTTCAATGTAGAGATTCAATGGATTAAAATGTGTACAAAGACAAAGTGTCATGTTCAAGGGAGATTGTAAGAGTTACTTGTAATGTTTTCAAAAATTGTTTGGCTTGCTTCTTTCAATTTTTTCCCCCATCCAAATAGACAAGTACCTCTTTTTGATTTAATGAGCTCGAGGAGGGTAACACATGCTCGATATAACTCACCTTTGGTAAGTCCCTCTTCCTTTGTTTAACAAACTGGAAGAATTAATGGTTCGGTCTCATATGGGCCCTTCAATGTATGATTGTTTAACGAGTCCTTAGAAGGTAAACTCGGTGCTTTTTCATATTTAGAGAGTCTGAAAATGACTTAAAGACGACTCCAGTGTTGTCATTTTTCATAATATTAGTCTCGTGAGGCCAAAAAAGAGATAAATTATCACTCGAAAGACGCCCTTTCAAACCTTTTAATGAGTGGGAAATGAAGCAAGATCACTCGGAAATCTTTTCATGTTTAGAGAGTCTAAAAAGAGCTTAAAGACGAATCCAGTGGGTTCCTTTTTCGTGTATCCATGCGAGTCCAAAAAAGTGATAAAATTATACTTGGTTACATTCTCATGTATTTCCGAGCACGAGAAAGAAGAAAGAATAAGCTCGGTATTGGTTTCATTTGTATACAAGCTTGAAACAAAATTAAATTATCCTTGTAAATTCCCAACGTAATTTCCAAAGATTGGGATACCCATGGATGGTTGGTACTTTGCCCCCAGCTTGAAAAGATAGAGGCATAACTCTAGAATGATAATCAAAGGCTGGAGACATGCCCCCCCAATTATCATTTCATTCACCGACATTGAGGTTGTCACCAATTTCTGTACTAGATGGAGAAAAAGGATACAGGTGGATGAAAAGAAGGTTCAAATACGAGACCTAACAAAAGACTCAACTTGGTAGGATAGGTGATTGTTTTATTTTTTAACGAGCTTGTCACGGGAAAATAACTATGCTCAAGGGTCTCGATTCAGTCCCCATATTTATGTTTCATTGTTTAACGAGCTTGATACAAAGAGGAAAACTATGGTCAAGGCCTCTATTTCATTTTTTAACAAGCTTGCCACAGAGAGGAAAATTATGCTCGTGGACTCTTATTGATCATGGCTTCCAAGAGGATAACCCTATGGAAGGACACCATGTCAAGGGACACATCTCAGTCATGGCTTCCAATAGGTCTTCACTGGATGAAAGAAGAATGCTCTAGAAGGAACACATGTCAAGGTCCGTGACAGGGGTAAGGAGATTAGGCTCCAATATCCCTACTGAATAAATCACCATGTCAACTACTAGATCCAAGTCATCGGAAGTTGAAGTCATGGGAGACAACGCCACATAATTAACCTATAGCAGGGGTAATACCGACTGCATATAAGAACCGTTTAGGGATTTCATTGGGTTGATGGTCACGTCAGGGCCAACAAACGAAAGTTGATAAATAGTCACCATTATTCCATCGTGAGGAAAATATATCACACGAAATAGAGTGGACACAATAGATTTCATGGCATAGACATAATCTCGCCCAAGGAGTAAATCGAAATCCAATGGGTCTTAGACTACCATAATGTCAATAAAGATAGTTTTCCCTCCCAAAGTTATGGGAAACTGATGAAGGATCCCTAAAGGGTGATTGGCTCTTATGTTAAAAGCGAACAGAGTTTGGGTAACTGGAACAAGTTGAGGGTAACCTAAAGCTTGCCAAGCAATAGAGGACAAAATACTAATGGATGAACCTTCATCTATCAGCGCATGAGGAAGGGCCCAACCAAAAACCTGTACTGTAATATTGAAATCAATGTGAGAGGCAAGACGAGGTCCAGTTAGCACACCCCAATCAAAAAGGATGGCCTCATTACTTGGAGGGGTTTTCGTGAGAGAAGGAGGAATGCCCCCCAGCACGGTAGATTTTGTATCAACGAGAAAATCGTGGGAAGAATCAAGTTTACTCTCTAGTGAGAGAGTAGGATCGATTGATAACGACATCAAATTGACCACTTGGGTTTCATTCTCCAAGGGGATAATGGGGTCAACAGGTGGAAACGTATCGACCACTTCGATTTCACTCTCAAACGGGAGAGCGGGACCAGCCGAATATGGGATTGGATCAACCACTTTGTCAACTGGTTCAACTAAGGACGTGACCATATTGACGACATGATCAATCGGACTAATAGATGAAGGGACCAGAGCAACCACTTTGGCACTCATCATAGGAGGAGTGGAGTTGACCATGTTGGCACTCTTTAGATGAAGGGTGGGACCGACCAATGACGGGACTAGATCAGTCACTTGGGCACTCATCAGAGGAGGAGTGGGGTTGACCACGTTGGTACTCTTTAGATGAAGGGTGGGACTGACCAATGATGGGACTGCATCAGTCTCTTGGGTTTCACTTTTCAGATGAAAAGTGGGGCTGATTGATGACAGAATTGGATCAACTACTTTGATTAGTGGTTCAACCGTGAATGAAACTAGATTGACCACCTGATCAACCAAACTGATCGGGGATGGAACCAAATTGACCATTCCATCAACTAACGATGGGTTGGTGGAAATATTACGATAACCAATTGGAAGTTGAAGATTTTCCAAAAGAGAAGAAGCCTTGTCCATATGAGGAAAAAGGTGAGAATAATGATCACCTTCTCATAACATAAAAGAAAATTTGACAGTTGTCTTCTTCTTACCAACCTGAACATCACTAGTTGTCGGGGTGGCACCAGCATGTCTAGCAGGGGCCAATGATGTGGAGGACCACATTTCTAAGACCTTGGGAATACCAAGGAAATCCCTCAAAAAGTGGTCACCCTTACAAAGTCTGCAAGGGAATTTGGGTTTAAGATTCTTTGTTTTAATATTATCGACCTCATCAACACTCTCAGTACTATTAGCAGTAGCTAGTTTCTTGGATCCAACATCTGATGTAGTTGGAGGCTTGATCCTTTTCTGGTTCTTCTTCTTCTCTTTCCATTTCTTCTTCTTCTTATCAACTTGGATACTCGCTTTAGAGATTTCACTAGGGGAAGAAGGAGACCTGACAGGCGAAGAAGTAGAAAGGTCAACATGAGGTTGATGTGTGGGTGGTGTGCTTACATCTAAAGCACCTACATTCGAGATCACCGGAGTGGAAAACAACCATACTGGTAATCCAATTGTGAGACCTGGAAGGCTCAAAGCAGCGATGTAAGGAGGACCAATGTTTCTATAAGAAGGAAAAACGAAGGGTTCCCCTGGCAAAGGGGTTCCTTCATTGGTCATTATGGGAACTAACGCTATAAAAATAAAGATCCAACCTAGATTCTGCTAGGGAGAACAAACAGCACATGCTGAAAATCTAGTAAGCAAACAAGCAAACAAAACCTTCTCACAATGAGTGCATTAGTTGGTGATGAAATCCAACATCGTGGGAACAAAGTAAGAAGGGGCTAAGATAGAGTGGGTGTTAAATTTATGTTGACGACCTGCTTAATGAACTTACACCCTGGTGCAAGCTCCCACACATAATCGTGGGTATACCCTCCAAGGATCCCGAGTGAGTCTAGCAAACATCGATTCCAGGTACTGTGAAGACTTTCCCCTCCACAGTCACCTTGTGTAAAGGCCCTAAAGAAAAAGGCCACTCAGGTTACCAACAACAATAGTGGTGCCTAGGGAAACAGTTGACAGTCTAATTCACGCGCAAGGGAAGGGTATCTAGCCTGAAATAAACTTGAAATGTTTCCACTCATCATTGTGGGTATACCTTCAAGAAACCCCCATAATACGTGCAATCTCTACACCAAGACCAACAAAGCAGGGTGACTAAGTCTGCTAGTCTCAATGCGACCTCAGGTTTGACCCTTGTGTGAGAAGGGCTTCCCAGGAAAAAATGTAGCAATTGGATTTCACCGCTCCCTAACAAAAGATCCTATGTTTGTTTTCAAATTTGGAAAGTTATATTTCAGACCTATTCCAAAGCCCTACAACTAATCTAATGTAGTTTTTCTACCAGAAAATGTAAAAATGTCTAATCAATTTTTAGTTTAGCGCTTGATTGTTAAGGTTGTTGTTACTCAAACGGAAAATGGTGTGGACAATATGGTTTTTTGACCGAATAGAAAGTTATGAAAAGAGATGAATATGCAATCTATTCATTTATATGAAATCTATGCTACGAAAAGGAGAACACATTCATCATTCCAGATGCACAATGTCCCAAAATGCCAGAAAACATGCAATTCTCCTACTTCAAATGCAAGTTAGTTTCACTACCCAAAAGAAAGAATTAATTTATATTATTTGTTTGATTATGATGTATATAGAAATTAAATACTAAACCTTCAATTCTCCACTACTTTCAATTAGGGCAAAGAGTCCTATGTAGATGCAAAATACACGAAGAAAAAGGGCTACAAACAAAGCATGCACTCAAGGCAGTGAGGTATGAAAGAAAACAAGTATAAACTTGTTCTAACGAGAAAGAACACCATCAAGGATTCTACAACCAATCAAGCGTTCAAGGAGCACAAATAAAATGCAGATAAGAATCCAAAAAAAGATAGGGAGAAAGAGGAATCACTCAAAACTGTCCTGACAAAAAGCAGTTGGAAAAGGCAATTTCACATTTCTGAAAAAGGTTTCAAGATCCAAGGAATACAAGAGGGAGTGATAAGCATCAAAAACCATAAAAAAACAATCCAAACAAATTCACAAACCAACCACATACTCTAGGTAAAGAGATTTGCAAAAGACTGAGCAAAAGAAGGAAAAAACTCTCAAAAAAGAGACTAGCGCTCACCCAGAAGGGTGCAAAGAGTGTTGCAACGCTCCCTAATACATTGTAGGGGAGCGTTGGCACTCTGGAATGGCCTACAGGGGTCTTTTGGTCCTCCCAGAAACTCACAAAAAGAGCCAGAAACCATGCAAAAACTCACCCAAAATGCATGAAAATAGGTGAAATTGCTAGTGAAGGTAGGTAAGGTTAATGGATGATGAACAACCAGGAATTTCTTGGGGAAAAGACCTTAAAGATCAAATTTAATAGTGCATATATCTCTTATTTTCCTTACAACAACTTTCATACCATCGGATAAAGGAGAAAGCAGTCAATCGACTCTAAATCTTGAAAGAAGAATAGTGACTCAAAGTAAAGAAGAAATGTCAAAAAATCCAAACAAAAGGTAATCAATTCTCAGAAATCAAGGTGTTGGAGACCCAGACAAGGATACACTGAGGTGATAATAACTCTGAGAATATGAAAACAACAAGAAATGGACTCGGGGTCTAAATCCCTACAAGATTTCTAATAGAAAAAAAGCAACGCTCTAGTGTCAAGGGAACCAGAGTGTTGCAACGCTTTGTGGAAGCCTGGAAGGGAGCGCCACCGCTCTGGTAGTAGAGGAAGAGGAGTGCTAGCCTCTCAAATTTCATAAAAATGCCAAAAAATAAAAAAACTCAAGCAAACTCAGAAATTCAAAGTGTATAGGATGAAGTAAAGAGTCAATCAACACATCCAAGAATCAGAGACATAGTATGAATAAGGTCAAAAAATGAGCAAACGCTAAAACAAGATCTAGGAAGGAAACCAAAACTGAAAGTTTTGATATCCCTAGTGGAGTTTCCAATTTCGGTTACAGGAGAATCCCCCTACATACAAGTGGATTCCCTCTTAGGCTCTAGACTCCTAAGACCAAGACAGAAAGGTTGCTAACGTTGGTCACTGACATCCTTTTAAACCTAGTTAAACTAAAGTATAGAGAAGAGGAAGAAAGGTGTACCTTTTAAATGATGTTCATCCTCTCTCAGTCCGAGTTGAGATTTGATCCCTAAGCTCCTCAATAAGTCCTACAAAACAAACAAAGACTAAGATTAGCTTGAAACCAGATCTATCTAATAGAGACAAGTTCATGTAGACAAACACAACCTTGAAAGAAACAGGCCAAGCACATATGTATATTAATGAGAACAACAGAGAATACTTACAGACCTTTGATGAAGGTGCAACAACCTCTCCTATTTCTCCTTGTCCAACCCTTTGCTCAAATAATCCACACAAAACTAATGATGCTTCAACGATATCTCCCTTATGATATCATAAGTTTGATTCCTTCAATGTATCCTCTTTCCTTAGGAGATCATAAGTTAGGTGCTTCTCAATTTCTCTATATCCTTTTCAGGATGAGGAGGCCTCCCTATATAATCTTGGAGAGACCCAACCACCTTAGAGATTATTGGGATAGGTTGAGGATGTTTCTCCTTTAGTTGTGGATCCTCCCTAAGATGTAGCCTTAACCTCAGATTCAAATCCAACCAACTCCAGAGATGAGGGGGATGTATCCCTGATTTTCCTCAACAACCCAAAATTTGCTGACAAAGGCTAGATCTCTCCAAAAAGGGTGTACAGAGAATTGAAACACTCCCCCAAAGAAGGCCAAGGAGCGTTGGCACTCCTTGACAGTGGGTAGGGGAGCGCTGCCCTCCAAAATCCATTTTTTAGTGGTTTATTCCATGGTAAAGGTTTTGTATTCTTAATCAAATGTTTTCTCCTTCTTAAACCAGTCTTTGAAGGTGTCTTAAGTGTCCCTATGATTTCGTGAAAGACGCGACATAGGGAAGATGGCAGTATGATGTTTGTGACACTTGCAGCCAAAATGCGACACTTGCAACATTGGTAATGACGACACTAGGCCATCATCATAACGAGTAATTTTGATGTGTAATAGATTGTCCCCAAAAGTGTGAAGTCAGAATACAGGAACTGACGACTAAAGTACTTTGTAGACTTTTTTGAGCAAGGGTATGAACTCAGAGAACCTAGAAGAATATGCACACAACCATCAGACAAATATTATGACATGTTTCAAACCATGGGATGGCATACCTATGCTTGAGTGGTAAAGACTTTCAAGGTATGGCCGCCACAAAATACACTGTGGATCCATAATTATATTGACAAAAAGGTATAGCCACTGAAGATACAATGTGGATATATACTTCCTATGACCTGAACTGATCGTAACCACGAAGAATACATAGTGGATCTATGAGACGATAAGACATAGCCACGACCAATACAAAGTGGATCTATGTGACAGTATATGTGTCAATGTTCAAAAGAAACTCCGTCGCAACTTGGGAAAAGTACATATAAGAGTGATGACTCAACCCAGATTCTTCTTACCGATCTCGATGTAGTACGAATCTAACCATGTGAATAGATGCTCTGATGTCGAACATGGCAGAAACCACTTGATTACTGGTCAATGAGGTAAATCGTTAACAAGAGCGAGGGAAATCACCATTGATGTTAATGATTCCCAAGGTACTATAGTACATTCCAACGAATGTGAATGGATGATCTAAAGTCGAACATCCATGGAATTAGCCGATCAGAGGCCAATGATGTAAACTCACTGTCAGACATGAGGAGGCCTGCCATTGAGGCATGTAGGTCCCAAGGTATTAATTGGTTTCTAAATCTAGTTCCCGGATAATGCGTTGAAGTCGATAGGAACAGAATATTTGAAGGAGGGCCTTGATGTATCCCCCATCAACAATATGAAACTAACATAGAGATGTAATTGGTGGATCAAAAGAACATGGACTAACACAGGTATTGAAAAAAAAAATTGTGATGGTTAACTCTTGAGGCAGATACTTCCCTTGAACACTGAGGCACTACAGCAGAAACACGACACGGACCAAAACACGATAATGCAGTGGATACTGTCACTTTCGTCGGGTGACCCAAAGGAGTAAGAAAACTCAAAGGATTGGTTCAATGTAGAGGTTCAGTGGATTAAAATGTGTGCAAAGACAAAGTGTCGTGTTCAAGGGCGACTGTAAGAGTTACTTGTAATGTTTTCAAAAACTGTTTGGCTTGCTTCTTTCAATTTTTTCCCCCATCCAGATAGACAAGTACCTCTTTTTTATTTAACAAGCTCGAGGAGGGTAACACATGCTTGATATAACTCACCTTCGGTAAGTCCCTCTTCCTTTGTTTAACAAACTGGAAGAATTAAGGGTTTGATCTCGTATGGTCCCTTCAATGTATGATTGTTTAATGAGTCCTTAGAAGGTAAACTCGGTGCTTTTTCATATTTAGAGAGTCTGAAAATGACTTAAAGACAACTCCAGTGTTGTCATTTTTCATAATATTAGTCTCACGAGGCCGAAAAAGAGATAAATTATCACTCGAAAAATGCCCTTTCAAACCTTTTAATGAGTGGGAAACAAAGCAAGATCACTCGGTAATATTTCCATGTTTAAAGAGTCTAAAAAGAGTTTAAAGACGACTCCAGGGGGTTCATTTTTCTTGTATCCATGCGAGTCTGAAAAAGTGATAAAATTATACTTGGTTACATTCTCATGTATTTTCGAGCAAGAGAAAGAACAAAGAATAAGCTCGGTATTGGTTTCATTTATATACAAGCTTGAATCAAAATTAAACTATTCTTGTAAATTCCCAGCATAATTTCCAAAGGTTGGGATACCCATGGATGGTTGGTACTCTGCCCCCAACTTGAAAAGCTAGCAGCATAACTCCATAATTATAATCAAAGGCTGGAGACATGCCCCCCCAAGATTCAATACATTCATCGACTTTGAGGTTGTCACCAATTTATATACTAGATGGAGAAAAAGGATACAGGTGGATGAAAAGGTTCAAATACCAGACCTAACAAAAGACTCGACTTGGTAGGATAGGTGACTGTTTTATTTTTCAACAAGCTTGTCACGGGAAAACAACTATGCTCAAGGCTCTGGGTTCAGTCCCCAGATTTATGTTTCATTTTTTAACGAGCTTGATACAGAGAGGAAAACTATGGTCAAAGCCTCTGTTTCATGTTTTAACAAGCTTTCCACAGAGAGGAAAACTATGCTCGTGGACTATTCTTGATCATGGCTTCCAATAAGATAACCCTATGGAAGGACACCATGTCAAGGGACAAATATCGGTCATGGCTTCCAAGAGGTCTTCACTGGATGGAAGAAGAATTCTCTGGAATGAACACATGTCGAGGTCCATGACAGAGGTAAGGAGATCAGGCTCCAATATCCCTACCAAATAAATCACCATGTCAACTACTAGATCCAAGTCATCGAAATTTGAAGTCATGGGAGACAACACCACATAATTAACCTATGGCAAGGGTAATATCGACTGCATATAAGAACCATTTAGGGAGTTCATTGGGTTGATGGTCATGTCAGGGCCAACAAATGAAAGTTGATCAATAGTCACCATTCTTCCATCGTGAGGGAAAGATATCACACGAAAGAGAGTGGACACAATAGCTTTCATGGCATAGACATAATCTCACCCAAGGAGTAAATAAAAATCCAAGGGGTCTTGGACTACCATAACGTCAATAAAGACAGTTTTCCCTCCCAAAGTTATGGGAAACTGAGGAAGGATCCCTAAAGGGTGACTGGTTCTTCTGTTAAAAGCGAACAGAGTCTGGATAACTGGAACAAGTTGAGGGTAACCCAAAGCTTTCCAAGCAATAGAGGACAAAATACTAATGGACGAACCTTCATCTATCAGTGCATGAGGAACGATCGGACCACAAACATGTAATGTAATATTGAAAGAAATGTGAGAGGCAAGACGAGGTCCAGTTATCACTCCCCAATCAAAAAGGATCGCCTCATTACTTGGAGGGGTTTTTGCAGGAGAAGGAGGAATGCCCCCCAACACGGCAGATTTTGTATCAATGAGAAAAACATGGGCAGAATTGGGTTTACTCTCTAGTGAGAGAGTAGGATGGATTGATAACGACATCAAATTGACCACTTGGGTCTCATTCTCCAAGGGGAGAATGGGGTCGACAGGTGGAAACGGATCGACCGCTTGGGTTTCACTCTCAAACGAGAGAGCAGGGCCGACCGAATATGGGATCGGATCAACCACTTTGTCAACTGGTTCAAATAAGGACGTGACCAGATTGCGACATGATCAATCAGACTGACCGATGAAGGGATTGGAGAAACCAATTTGGCACTCATCAAAGGAGGAGTGGGGTTGACCACGTTGGCACTCTTCAGATGAAGGGTGGGACTGACCAATGACGGGACTGGATCAGTCACTTGGACACTCATCAGAGGAGGAGTGGGGTTGACCACGCTGGCACTCTTCAGATGAAGGGTGGGACTAACCAATGACGGGACTGGATCAGTCACTTGGACACTCATCAGAGGAGGAGTGGGGTTGACCACGCTGGCACTCTTCAGATGAAGGGTGGGACTGACCAATGACGGGACTAGATCAGTCACTTGGGTTTCACTTTTTAGATGAAAAGTGGGGATGATTGATGACAGAATTGGATCAGCTACTTTGATTAGTGGTTCAACCGAGGATGAAACTAGATTGACCACCTAATCAACCGAACTGATTGGGGATGGAACCGGATTGACCATTCCATCAACTAAAAATGGGTTGGGGTAAATCTTATGATAACCAGTTGGAAGTTGAATCTTTTCCAAAAGATAAGAAGCCTCGTCCATATGAGGACAAAGGTGAGAATAATTATCACCTTCACATAACATACAAGGAAATTAGACAGTTGTCTTCTTCTTACCAACCTTAATGTCACTAGTTGTCAGGGTGTCACTATCATGTCTAGTACGGGCCGATGATGTGGAGGACCACATTTCTAAGACCTTGGGAATACCAGAGAAATCCCTCAGAAAGTGGTCACCCTTGCAAAGACTGCAAGGGAATTTGGGTTTCAGATTCTTTGTTTTAATTTTATCAACCTCATCAACACTCCCAGTACTATTAGTAGTCGCTGGTTTCTTGGATCCAACATCTGATGTAGTTGGAGGATTGGTCCCTTTCTAGTTTTTCTTCTTCTCTTTCTCTTTCTTCTTCTTCTTATCAACTTGGATAATCGTTTTAGAGCTTTCACTAGGCGAAGAAGGAGAAATGGAAGGAGTCCTAACGGGCGAAGAAGGAGAAAGTTCGACATGAGGTTAATGTGTGGGTGGTGTGCTTACATCTGAAGCACCTACATTTGAGATCACCGGAGTGGAAAACAACCATATTGGTAATGTAATTGTGAGACCAAGAAGGCTCAAAGTAGCGATGTAAGGAGAACCAACATTTCTGTAAGAAGGAAAAACAAAGGGTTCCCCTGGCAAAGGGGTTCCTTCATTGGTCATTTCGAGAAATTACGCCATAAAAATAAATATCCAACCTAGATTCTGCTAGGGAGAACAAACAACACACGCTAAAAATCTAGTAAGCAAACAAGAAAACAAAACCTTCTCACAATGAGCACACTAGTTGGTGATGAAATCCAACGTCATGGGAACAAAGTAAGAAGGGGTTGAGATAGAGCAGGTGGAAAATTTACATTGACGACCTACTTAACGGACTTACACTCTGGTGCAAGCTCCCACACATAATCATGGGTATACCCTCCAAGGAGCCCAAGTGAGTTTGGCCAACGTGGATTCCGGGTACCGTGAAGACTTGCTCCTCCACAGCCACCTTGTGTAAATACCCTAAAGAGATAGGCCACTAAGGTTACTGCAAGATACCAGATATATAAAATATGCAGAACAGAAATGAAATGCTAGAAATGACAGAATAACAGTAAAATATCCAGCATAATCTTCACA
>JASDQU010273981.1:1411-12587 GCA_032191745.1 Picea mariana
TAAAGGTTATAATTTTTGTTAATTAATTAATTAATTAACTACCTATTACATTTAATAACATGAGTATTAAGTTTAAAATATTAATAAGTTATATTGTTTAAATTAAAAAGGTTACGTACACGGAAAGGGATAAGATATTAATTACGAGAGGATAAAATAATAAAGGAAAGGATAAGGAGCATTAACTAGGAGTAGGTAAGGAAGTAAATGGGGGGAGAGGGCGGTGAAGGAGGCATATGAGCGGAGGAGGTTAGGAAGGAGGGGATCATTCGACGGGAGAATTTGGATTGATTTTGGGGGGCTCTCTTGGATTGGTAGGGAGGAGAGTGGAGTTCTGTAGTCATGAAGGTTCAGTACAGGCACCGGTTTGCTGGAGGTTTTCGGTACGGGGGCCAGGATATCCATATGATATCTTGGAGCTAGGAAGTTGTCCTAGTTGGTAGGGTGGAACAAGGTCTGGGTAGTGTTTACACAGTTCAGCAGCAGTCAACAAGGCAAGTGGACAAATGAAGGGTTAGCATCAGACCCAGGTATTTAAAATTATGTATTTGTTTTTATTCTGTTATACAATTTTAATATTCGATGTTAAATTTACATGTGTATGTGCTAAAATAGAAAGGAATTATTGAATTTTCATAAATCTAGTAGAAGTTACTGTCTTGTTTGAAGAATTACTGGATGTTAAATTAATATGGCCACTACAATCCAATCAAGTGGTGTTTGCATTGGATATGCCACCAACAACCAAGTTGAATATGATGTTTTGATTGGTTTGTTAGCCAATTCCCTTGATCGTCGCATATGTTGCCTTCATGTTTGTATTGATTCCAAGATTCTCGTCATATAGTTGAATGAAATTCATCATGTACGTAACCCCAACCTCTTTAGAAAACATCTATGAGTTAAAATTTTGGCACATTCAGTTGAATCAATTTCATTTAACCATGTTCCCAGAAGTCAAAATAGCTTTGTAGATACCATTGCAAATAATATTCTAGATTGGAATTTAGCTCATGAATGCATAAGAAGATAACAATTTGCATCCACCCAACCTAGTGTACATAAAAATTTGTAAATAATTAATTGGTAATCACACAACTGCATACATAATACATCTTGTATATATATCCATCATAACCTAAAAACAAAACACCTTATATTTTTGTATATGTTTGAATCCACTAGTGTACATACACTTGACATGCCCATAACATATTAAATACATCAAAACTTGGGGGAATGAGAGGCACCCATCTTACTCATCCTCATCAGAAGGATGATCTTGTGCTAGTGGTACCATGTTGTCTATTGAAAGATCCATAACCACATGGTCGACTATCTCTGCCCTACACAAAAGTGAGTGCCATTCGATTGGTGCCCCTATACAACATGAAATATATTTTTCATTGAGTATGTGCCTTCTCTGCTCAAGTACCCCAGTCAATAGATTGTCAAACTTATTTTCTAGATCCTCCAATACCCCCTCCAACTCTTCTACCCTCCTAAACCCTGATGGTCCTAGATCAACAAAAGCACCCCTTCCCTTGCAAGTTACCTACCATGTCGGTATCACCAGTGAAATATATGAAAGTTTTATACAAAATATCATCAGTACTACATATTGACACATTCTAATCTATGCAATTAAAAAATATAAACAAATAAACCGATGTTACTTTACTTACCATTGACCCCCCAGGCTCAACCAACTAGCAAGGGCAGCTAGAGATCCCCCTGATAGTTCATGCTTGAATATGGGTAGTCCTCGATATATATCCGGAGTTGGTCCCAATGGGAAAATGATTTTTCTCAAAATACGTTCCCAAGACCACCACCTCCCCCTCTCCTCAACAACTATCCCCGATGCTGGATATGGGGCTCTTGTGGGCCCCCATCCTAGATGTGAATATGGGGGCGCAGTGTGGGTATCTTCTTGAATAAGAAAAAGGCACAGATGGGTATACCAAATTTTTAGTTACCTTCTGAGGCCCACCTGTAGTAGGTAATTTTATGCTTCAACGCCATCAGTAACATCTGGGGCCACCCAAAGTAGGTCCCAACCATCACCCTCTCAATTAAAAATATTTTCCCTCCAAATACTTTATGCAGAGAATGATTTCCCAATATACAGATCACTTAAGTTGTTATGGCCCATGTCTCCAACCACTCCATATTTATCAAATGGATCATGGAAATCTAGACCCTCGTGCCACAGACACAAAGTCTAGCAAGGAAATCCTCTAATCACCTCCCACGAGGTAGCATAGGATGTGTCTCTACCACTACACCAAATGGTGGAAGCCTTGTTAGGAAGTAAATGTCTTGTAGAGTGATCTCCAGTTGTTGACCCTTCACTATGAAGGCCTCTACCTTTGCATACAACTACTATACTATCTTTGATAGGAGACCTCTTGCTCTCATCAATGGGTTCTCAATGTACATAAGTAACCCATAACAACCAAATTATCCCCTCTAGGTCTAGTCTCCTGAACCTATGTACGAATATCCTCAAATATCCTCTCCCTCTAGAGAATTTTTAATTCTACCATACCTACATAAAACCACATTTTTTTCAAGTCATGTAATCATAATTACAATAACTTTAGTCCCTACCATATGTCTCCCTCAAAAAGGGGCCTCCCTAGCAAATTTGGGTCCAAAAGGCCATTTTCACCCAATGCAGAAAACACCCTTTGTTCCTACATTGGTCAATGTAGTTAGTGGGACCAGTATTTATGTTGGTCAATGCAAAAACTAGACCCATTTAGTGCATTGGTCCTAAAACATTTTCCAGGGGGTCCCATAGGGAAATTTGGGAACTAAACTAAAAAAGTAATACATAGAAAATGACAAGTAGGGTTAGGCCACCAACCTAAAAGTTGAAACTCCAAATTGCGATGGTCAATTCATCTACAACAAGATCACCAAGATTTAGGGCCTTCTCCTCCTCTCCAAGCTCAACCTCCACCAAATGAAACAATGAATTGTAAATTGGAGGGAAATCCCTTGTTATAGAAAAAGGGCCTCTTTTTCTTTTTCCTCGTATGGGCTCATATAGACTCCGATCAACACACCATTTTCACTGTTGGAATCATATTTCCAAGCTTTTAAAAAGGTTAGTTTCATAGTTTTGAGATTTTATACTTCATCTTAAAGCCATTTTTCCAAGAAGGGTCAAAGCTCATACTTTTCTACATTTCATTCTTACTCATTTAGCTAGATTATTGAAGAACCTCTTTGTTTTTGTATTCATTGAATTATGAGTAGGATTTCACCATGAATAAATTTGTTATTCATTGATACTCATCTCCTTCATGCCTCAATTTCCATGGAATTTAGCATAGTTTAACTCCTTTCTATTCATTGCATTTTCCTTCCATTCCCTAGAAATTGTCAGTAGGACTCCCCTCACTTGGGTAGATGAATCAACCCCCTCATATTTTCCATTACTCATCTATCTAGTGATAGATCCTTCCTGACATGGGTTCCCTATAATAGTGACTCTTGTTTCATTTTGTCGTCAATGTCATTCAATCCCCTTAGGGATCAGGAGTTCAGTTAGTCTACGTACGAGAGTGGAGCCACATGCATTCCTTCTGATCATATTGATAGCCATACCCTTTGGACTCCCCCATTTATGGTTGGTATTTTTTGGATTATCATGTATCAAAATCCCTATGCTTCATCCATACAATAAAAATTCTTCATTTTTATGCCACTATTCACCCACCCTCAAGGAGATTGCCTTTAATGTCCCTACCAATGGTCACTTCCATTTGTAGTTTTCACCTTCATCATTATTTACTTCTCATTATTTTTTGGGGCATTTATCTCCTCATTTACCATACACATCCCTTTCATTTTTCCCCATGGGATTCTGATTAGATGTTGTGTCTTTTGACTCACTGGATATATATGTTGTATTCTCCTTTTTGTACTAAATCTCTTACTTTCTCTTCTTGACACCCCTTTAGAAATCCTAGGAGGACCTTGTGCTTTTATAGTACTTGGTTTAGTCTCAGTAGGATCCCCATGTTTTCCTTGTTCAAATCATTTGAGATGAGTCACCTTTATGTCCCATGGATTTTTTTCAGTTTGAAATTGAGTCTTGTTACAATTTGTCAGCACCTACATGATTCTTACACATCCTGTGTTTCCCAACTTTGACCTCTAGTTGTCCCAGTGGTTCATTGATATGTCTTTGAAAATCCTTGTGCCCAGTAATCAACCATTTCATGTGGAATGTTTTTAGTTGTTTCTAGGTCATCCTTACATTTATGGTTTGAACAAAGGAAGTATTGAGTCCACCTCTCATTGTTGTCATATCCACCTTTGGTGTCATTCTCTATCATTCATACTTTCCTTTCTATCTCGTGTTGAATTCAATGATTCATCATTGTCTTGCCTTAAGTGGGCCTTCCCCTATAGACTTCAAAACTTGTATTCTAGGGGTCTGGCTTAGATTATTTCATACTTTGGAATCATCTCCATCCTTGTTGGGTGTCTTGAACCAAGCAAAGAGTGTCATCAGTTCTCTTTGAATTGGTTGTTTCTCACTTGCTCGACTTTGGCTCATCATTGCATGCTTGAGAATCATACACTTGATGGTTCAATGATCCAGTTGATTGTACAAATTCACTAGACATGCATGATATTCATCAAACCTCAAGAGGAGGTTTCCCTTCAGATAGTCCCCAACATGTTCCAGCATTAGCACTTTATTCCATAGCTATAACTTCACTACTTGTACTTTGGATTATGAGCCTATAGAACCTCTTTCATTCATGGGTGTCGACAAAATATCCCCTATCGACATCAACACGTTCATTCTAGGGGTTAGTCATATGTACCCTATTACCTATCCACCTCCTCAATGTGTTACCTTGGACCAAGATGAGAAATTCATCATTTCTCTCAGACTCAGTAGGGTCTCACATGCTTGACTTCATCTCATTATCACACCATTGAGATTCATACATATATCCAGGATCCAGCCTCAGATGCAATTCTTGAGATTTGATTGGCTTAGTTTCACCATTCTCAAAGCCATTAGTTTGACCTTCCCTTCAGTTAGCTCATTTTAGATATTCATAGCCCCATTCCTATTAGCAGGGCTTCTCAAGTTGTTTCCACCCCCCTTCACCCCAGGTGATGGAATCAGTTCCTATGTACCCATATCAATAGAAATGATGATGTAGACCTAGTCCTTTGACCTAGGAATATGTAGATGGGACTGTTTGTATCATTATATTGTTCTTTGGCCCTCTTTTGTCAACACCATATTGTATTTGAGACCTTACATTGTCTCGCCAATTCATCCCCTCTATGAAAAGCCAGACCATTGTAATCATTATCATGAGTTATCTTGAAAAATATGGGTATTCCTATTTTGTCCGGCCTATTGAGATCTTGTAACTCACTACCTTGTGACTTTCTTGTTGACGGTTGTGTTGTGCCCTCCATTTTTGGACATGCTAAATTTTTGGGGAAAGTGACACATGTCAGTTGGAAGATAAAGAAGCAGCGGAAAATAGTTAGAAGAACAACGAGCTAATTGAAAGTATAATAGCAGTAGAGACAACCAAAATCTCCATGCGCTATCTAGACAAGCAGTGAAAAAGTCCAAGAGCATCGAGTGCTAGTAGGGAAAAGATAGAAAAGCAGGGGATTAAAGAATCCAAGGAGTGACCAAGGGAAAAATATAAATATGGAGCTATGTAATAGGAAAAGGGTTGGGATTGAGTTAGTCTTGATAAGCTATTGTAACAAGTTTTGTTGGGAACAATATTGTGCTTGCACAGTCGAATATTGAGTCTGTAATGGGAATTTCAGGGTTAGAACGTGTTGCACAGGTTGATGCATGAGTCATGGAGACCTATTGTAAGACAATTGATGGTATTGTTGATAATATAGTGGAATGGTTTGGGCCCTAAAATTTCTTGATGTAATGATCTGATATGATGTATATGAATCTATGGTTTTGTCATGCAATTGTTTCTCTATTGTGTGGTCAAGTATTTGATCATTGCTTTTGGATATCATTGGGATCTGCTATATGTCTCTAACTAATGTTAAGGTAAACATGATGTTTCATTCTCTCTGACTCGCTTCATCTTACAAGTCTTGGTTATGCCTCGGGTGAGACTTATTTCCCTTGCGAAAGGATGAATATGCCGATGTATCTAGACTACAACGATGCTTTTTGTTGGAACCCTCAGAGAACCTTGGTCCCAATCTTTCTCCAACAAATGGTTCTATTGTTGGGACTTGAGATTTAAAGTGAGTTTCTAAAGGATGCCTCATCAGATTTACAAATCTGATGTTGAGAATTGGTGGGAAAGAAGGTGTGATGCATTTATATAGCAGGAAGCAGGGTTGCATCACAAAATTTTGAGGGTTGTGAAAAGTATGGTGTTCTATTTAGAGCCTGCTAGCAATCAATATGAAATATTTTGGATTAGGTTCCCCAAAGAGGTTTTTCAATGGTTAGATTTCCTGCAAGAAGCACAAGAATACAAAGATCAAGTCAACATGAAACACAATTGGACCGTTGAGGGTTTAGTGGCTCTTCACCATTTATACCATCCAATCTCTTGTGTTGTGGATTTTTGGGTGCAAACTGTTATGGAGGGTTACATTATCGAATTTGCTGCATAAAACCACCAATATTTTTCCAAAGCAGAATATGTATTCAAAGAAGAAGCAGGGAAAATTTTTTGCAGGAAATCCCCTTGTGGATCAAGATTCTATTAGTGGAATAAGGAATTTTGGTTGTTCCTTCAAGTGACATGGCAACGTAAACTCCTATGCTCAGGGGAGGGTGATTTATGAGAGGGTTCATGTGTTAGGTCAATTTTTTATGGGAGATATGGGGGGAAGTCAAAAGAAAATTTCAAGAGACAAATGAGCTCAGAAGAGGGTTGTTGTTCTTGAGAAGAGGTGGAAGAAACATATGATAAAAGCGATGAAGAGGTTTGATTAGTCATAGAAGGAGATTGATTTTGAGACTAGTCATAGAAAAGAGTTAGAAGAGTTGTGGGAGTTGAAGAGATGAGGAAGGATGGCCAACCGATGGTTGAACGAGAAATTTGGTGAAATATGTGAAGGTTTTGGAATACGTAAACAAGAGGAAATTCAGAAGAGACAAATGAAAGAGTGGGGATAACTGCCACCACTAAAGAAGAATACTCATTCGAAAGCCCCAAATAAGTTGTGGGAGAATTGGAGCCTAGAACACCAAAAGATGATGGATTGCATCAAGATATGAACACAACAATACAAACAAACAAGACCCCCCATATCAAATAATTTTTCTTTAGAGGCAAAGGAACCAGCCCTGAATCACCCATTCCCCCAGTGCCATCTATAAATTTGGTAATTTCTCCAAGAAATCTTTTTGTCCATTCTATTATTTCTAATCCTTCGATTCTAGGAAGTTCGAGTAGTAGTATTAGTGGAAGTGTGGCAAATTTTTCAGTTGTGTCTCAACTAGGACCATCAGGGTTCATTTGGTAGGATTTCCAAATCCCTCAATGGTGAATCAGCATGTAAGATCTCTCAACCAATGCCCTAAATTTTGGGCTAAAGGTGATGAGGACATTGAATAACATTGGTTTCTATGTGAAGCCATATGGAGGTCTCACATAACTTTATATGCAAACAATTTAGTTGAATTCCAGACTACCTTAAGAGGTTGGGCTCTTAAGTGGTACATGAAGAAAATCGAGTTAGGGGCTCAAGGGAAAGCATTTACACTCACTCAAGTAAAGCAGAGGTTTATAGAGGAATTCCAGTTACCTCAATCAGAACAACAAGCTCTCTTTGATTTTCTAAAGATAAATAAGAGGGATGGTAAGTCTGCTTGGGAGTAAAACCAGAGGTTTAAAGATGTGATATGGAAATAAACAAACCCTATCCATGAGGATCATCAGATAGAATGGTTCATTCAAGGGTTTTTACCTTTGACACGTATTCCTCTAACTCGACAAAGGCTAGCCACTTTGGGAGAATAACTAGAGAGGGATATGAAGATTGAGGCTATGCTAAGTTATCCAAGGAATTTAATAATCATGAATCCTCCAGAGGATGCTAATATTGCACAATTTTAGGGCCAAATTTCTACATTAACTGAGAAAATTAAAGAGTCAACCCTTCCGAAAGTGGTTTGAACACAATTCTGGTGTACGAGTTGTTACATGAAAGGTCATGGGGATAACAAGTGTCTGAGACTAAGGGGTATAGGGCCCTCTAATATAACTCCTATGCTAGGTGGGAATGCGGGAGGATTTGTGCAGTTTGTTGCTACAATGTCATTCCATGGGCATGTTCAATACCGCGCCTTCTCGAATAACCAAGGAGGTTAGAGTATTGAGTATTGTGATATCTACAGAAGTCATGGAAATTCTCTAAGACATTGTCTGATTTTACAGAAGTACACTCATGTGTTGAATAATATGTATTGTGATTTTTGTGGCTCACCTTCACACAACACTAATTAGTGCAGAGCTCTGGATGCACTCGTGGACAGATTAGATCAATCTACATTCAGGGTCAATGAAGGATTGCAAGGACCTGGAAGAGGTCGTGAAGGTGGAGGATACCAAGGAGGACGAACCGACGGAAGAGGACCATTTCATTGCTACCATTTTGATGAGCAGGGACACTTGGCAAGATATTTTCCACTTCCAAGAAGACCTTGGTGTGCACATTTCAGGAATAACACCATGCTACAGAAGATTATCCAGACCTTATTTCCAAATGGGAAGATCGTTCCAAGAAGAGAGGTGCCAACTTGATAAATTCTGAAGCCATAACTATAGTTGATAGAGAGGGGCCTAATATTAATATCATCACTAGAGGAGGTGCAAATACAAGTGTCGACACAGAAAGTCCACATAAACTAAAAATATAGAAGGCCATCCCAGAAAATATGAAGCATGATCCTATGTGGAAAAAGGAATTATTTAAAAGTGCAGTTGATATGTTTAAACAGATGTAGAGTTATCCAACACCTGCAATTGCAAACTCAAGCTTTAAGCCAAATCCACAGCAACCAAAGGCTGCCAGTGAGTCATCTGTTCAAATGGATCCCTTGGGAAAAGCACAAAAGATTGTTGATCTGTGGCTACAACTATTTTTTGATATATTGGATGATGAAAAACTTACTAGAAATTTGCGGAATACAATCAAGTTGGAATTGGGAGCTGAAGGAAATCTAGAGGAATTTATTGCCTCCAACCTTCCAGAAAAGAATGCAAGTAGAATCCAGAGAAGGAAAAGGAGATTTGGAAAGGAGTTCAGGTTGAAAGCTCACATAGATGACTATGAGGTCATGGATGTTATGTTAGATTTGGGCTCTGATGTCAACATGTTACCAAAGAATACTTGGGAAGCATTGGGTAAGCCCAAGCTCATATATTCCCCTATTCAATTGCAAATGGAAAATTAATATTGTATATGTCCTATGGGGAGGCTGCAAAATCTTGAAGTAGACTTGGATAGCATCAAAATGGTAGTTGATTTGAAGATGATTGAGATAATGGGGGAGAAGGATTTTTATCCAGATCTCTTAGGCATTGATTGGTCCTACGAAAACTATGTTGTAATTGATCTTAAGAAGGAAACTATGACCTGCAAATCTGACGACATGAAAGTTACTCAACCGCTAGATCCTTATCAAGGCCCAAAATAGATTGAACCAACCAATTATAATATGGAGGGAGATGTCATAGATCAGTTGTATTCTCTTACTTCAGAAAAAACAAGCATATTACATTAATCCCACTATAGATGGATACATAAGTTGGCGAAGCATTCAATCAAGGGATGAATATTTTGAAACGGATTTCGACAACTGACAACAATGAAGGTATGAAAGTATCTCCAGGCGTTGCACAACTGTCAAATAAGTAAGGTGCATTGGAACAGAAATCAAGGAGTATCCAACATATGATGGTAACTCAGATATGTATAGTTTTATTATTGACATGGAGGGTAAGTTTGTGGCAGAACAAAGAATCTCAACACTTGACCTAGCCCTGAAGTATTCTCCAGCCAAGTGGTGGGATACACACAAATGAACTCTCTCATCTTGGTGCAAAGTCCAACTTTCTATACAACATCATTTTCTTCCACTAACGCAAGTACAACAACTCAGACAAGATTGGAAGCAAGAGAGTCAAATGTTATCCTTAGAGATATGTGATAGTTAGTCTAACCCAATTGCACACATTGACCATTGTCTAAAAGCATGCAAATTTGTGTAGCTTCCTTCCTATCTTTGGACACATCAATTCTTCCACTCTCTGGGAACAATTCCTAAGGCCTAGTACATGCACGAGGAGATGAGAATACAAATAGCATGTTGGAAGACACTTCATAATCAATTCTACCATGACTTCTCATTTTCTAGTAAGACTCCAAAAGTCACTTTTGTGCTCCAATAGATCAAGAAGATGTTGTTTGGTAATGAATTTAAGCCTCTGAATCCACATACAATATTCTATGAGCATGAACACTTGCTCAGGAGTTGGAGGAGCTCAGACATTTAACCTTTTAGGAATCCATGGGAATAAGAGAAGTCGATGATACCATATCAGGTGATACCAGCAACTCATACACTCAGCCTCTGAAGTTGTGGAAAGTGAATATTGGGAGTGAGGAATATCCTAAGATGGCATCTATAGTGGACTATTAGGATGAGAACACATTGACAAATATCCAATATTTGTTGCAGGAGTAGGAAGATTTGTTTCCTAAGAGATTTTCAAAGCCGAAGGAGATTAAGGGAGATTTAGGAGAAATGAGGATTGACTTAAAACTTGATGTTAATCCTGTCAAACATAAACTATATCGTCTAAATTCGTGAGCCAGAGAGAAGGTTGAAAAGGAGATCGACAAAATGTTAGCAGTCGAGTTGATTTTCCCTGTGGATGAGGCCAAGCGGATTAGTCCCATTATGATACAGAGTAAGAAGGGTACCGATGATATCAGAGTTTGCGTTGACTAAAAAATATTGAAATCCACTTGTGTACACGATCCTTTTCTAACTCCCTTCAGTGATGAATTACTAAATTAGGTGTCTGGAAAGGAAGCATACTCCTTTACAGATGGATTACCAGGTTATCACCAAGTCAGAATCATGGAAGTCGACAAAAGAATGACTAATTTTACTACT
>JASDQU010273988.1:0-15290 GCA_032191745.1 Picea mariana
AACAAGGAAGGACATGACGACACAATTTTCATAACAATTCCCAAGAAGATTTAGAAAATGAATAGTACCAAAATATCATCTTAATGGTATCATGTAAAAAATGGGGTATCTTATAGATCCACTAGGAAGTCACCACAGACTTCCCTTCTAGTCTCTGAATATTATCTCATACATCGTTCTTTAAGATATATTGGTATTCTTCTATCATGGAAACTTTCCATGCATGTTCACATGTCACTTCTCCATGACAAGAGAGCTCAAAATCAATGATGTGGCTCGTGGATGAAGAGTATCTAGAAAATCTCTTTCCTCTCTCGGGATGTGCCTTGAGGGGATTATATGTTCATCTACCTCCTGCAGAGTTTTTCGAGCCTAGGCATGCCTTTTATTCCCTACTGCGATATCTCTAGGAATATCAAATGGAGCAACTGGATCAGCTGGACCAACTATGTCAACTGGAATAATGTGTGTTTCCCTCTGAATTGATGAAAGGGGAGAAGGTATTGCATCAGTGTCAATCTCCATCTGAGATTCTATTGATCTTTGAAAGGTTATCTCTTCTTAAAGGACAACATCTCTGCTTGTCTCAATCTGTGTCTAACCAGGGATGTAGATCTGATATGTCTTCGAAGATTCATTTTTATCCCATAAATGTATCCTTTCTCCCTAAAGGGTCTAGGTTGGACCTCTTCTCTTTGGGTACATGAAAATACGTTGGGCATCAAAATATACTGAAGTGTTCAATTTCAGGATTCACTATGGTGAAGGCTTCCTCGTGCAATTATCCTCATGACAATGATAAATATAATATATACAAGTGCATACCTGAGGGTGATGATATGATTCCTCTAATGGCACCTGGCTGATCTCTGTCCTGTGACATATTCATGAAGAGGGTAGCCACGGTTTCACCTTAATTTCGGATTCTTCACAAACCCTTGTCAATTGGGCTAGAAAACCTAACAACTCTAGGCTAGAAGAACAATTTTATTTTTAGGGGGATTTGTTAATGCCAAAAATAAGCCTTAAGAGATTCACAAGAATACAGGTGAGCTAAAAAGCTCATTCAATGAGTTGTAGAAACCCTGAAACCAAAAGACTGCAGAAAATTGTGAAACCCTAGGGCCAAAAATCGAAAATGCTCGAAAATGCAATCTTAGACTTGTTGGAGGTGCACTGAAGGAGGTCGTACACTCCTATGAATTTTTTATCCCAACATCCAAGTATCAAGTGCTCAAACACCTTAGAAAGGAGGGTCATACGAAATTTCTGGAAACCCTAGGAGGGAGATACAAAACTGCAAAAAAGGAGGGATGACTAGATTTAAATGCTTGTGCAGCGGTTCTTCAAGACCTATACATGGATGCCATGTTGATTTTTTCAATAAGGTAGGCTCAAGCATTAAGTTCATTTCATTTTTAGCATTTTACTTGAACCATAGGCATTTGCATTTTCACCATGAACAATATGTTGCAGCAACCAAGATCACAAGAAGAAAACACCATGCACAAGTACACAAGAAGTATCCCGAGAAATCGTTATCAACAAGGGAAGATAACCCAATCAAAACTGTGCTATATTCTTCAAGAGAAATACCTCCACCACCATAAAACCTAGCACACAAAAGGGTGCTCACAAGCCCTAGAAGACTAACGCCCAAGAAAGGTGCACACTTTTCTCAAGAACAAGTGTTTGCTGAAATTTCCAAACCCATGCTTGTAATATATTTCTTCAATGGGTATTTTACATTTATTTATATTGGACTGATCCTATCAACAATAGTTTCTATTGGAAAAACATGGATGTAGGGACCAAATTAATTTAAGTCTACTAAAATCCATAAATTTAACAAAACAAATTACTTCTACGTAGAAAGGATAAGTAATTTCTTTCATTCACCATCTATTCAACATATAAGCAGCATAAATTAATTAATGAACCACAATTTAATGAATTACATAACATAAATAAAATACCTCCTTCTGATGCTCATTCCCGCTGATCTGATTGTCCTTTCCCTGCTTCCTTGCCCACCCTGCTGCACTGACCAAACCCTGCCCAAACCGACTAACCTCCGAGCCAGCTAGGAGCATCTTGTCTAGCTCCCTAGCGACAAGATACCGAAAGGAATCCTAGCCCCTGTGACCAAAACCCCCAGCAACTCGGTGCCCCATGCAATGGTTCACCAAAAACCCCCCAAACAAAACTCATCCAACCACACAATATGCCACAGAACTATATGCCATAGAAATACATGCCACAGAAAATACCGTGCTCCTCCAAAAGGCTTCCTTCCCCCAAAATAATCATCCCCCCATTTCTCGTAGGACTCTTATGTCATATCCCCCCTTCACTGACTCTCCTCCCCCTCATTAATTTCCTTATCTCCTCCTTTATTACCTTATCCCCTTCTTTATTATCTTATTCCCTCCTTTAGTATCTTATCCTTAATTTAATGCTTCATTTGACGTAAAGTATTTAATTAATTAATTAAAATTATTAAGCCCCCTTTAATTCATTACAGAACTTTTAATGAGTCAATTGATTAATAAATAAGTAATTAATTAATATTATTAATACTAATCATTCTTTAACTAAAACCATATTAGGACAATTAATTATCTAATTAATTTTACTTAATAATCCCTATGCATCTATTTAACCAGGGTTGTTACAAAGGATGACCTCAATAACTCGGAATATAATTAATAAATACCATATTAATTATCTTTCACATTATGGTGGGGTCGACCTATACCCTTTACATCACAAATAGGGTTATAGGTAAGTCTCACTCCTTGTACAATATATCAAGAGATCTCATACACCCACCTAGAGGCACATCCATTTGTGCTCAACCACAGGGATGTCCACATCTCTATCTCATTGTGTCTCACAGGAGAACCAAACTCACTAGTGCTCAACCACTAGGATCACATTCACCTGTCCTCATCCACAGGCATGTCGAACTCAACATATCTCTATCTCACTGCGTCTCACAGGAGAACCATATGGAGTATCACATTATCTCAACTATCTTCATAGAGGTGACCAGTACATCGTTTCATCTCCGTCACAGAGAGGATGACACACCCAACTCATGGGATTTCCCACACACATGGGGACACAACATTCCATCTCTATCTCAGAGAGGAACCACACACCCAACTCATGGGTTTCCTCACCCCACATAGGGCACAATGTTCCATTTTCGTCTCAGAGAGGAACCAGACACCCAACTCATGGGTTTCCTCACTCCACATAGGGAACAATGTTCCAACTCCGTCTCAGAGAGGAACCACACACCCATCTCATGGGCACACCCAACTCATGGGCTTCCTCTCAAGCCGAATCACTCAGTCTGTTTCTTGGAGGATGTCTCACTCAGCTATAATCATCAACCATATCCAATCCAATGATTATTAGAACATGTTTTTGTTTGATTGCATCTCTTCAAACTTGATATATTTAGCAATGTATGTCATAGTGATATTGTGCATGCACACAAATAAATAAAGTGATTAAAATTATACATCAACTTTGGATTTAGATATCATATACACATAAAAAAAAAGAAACCACATGATTGAAATCTAAATTTGATATTTGTATTTCTGGAATCAAAAGTGTTCAAAATTCATAGTTTATAATAAAAATTCATACTTTTKGAAAKCWCTATTAACAATTTTAGAATCCAATTTTGCWTTTCARATATATTGATATTATCATATGAAAAATTGTAAATGWATTATRATAGACAAAATTTGATGAAATTGGGTTTATATGAACAGATTTATAATAACATAATTATTTTGTATAGTAGATAGTTGAATTATTAATATGAGACGTAAATATAATTATTTTGTATAGTAGATAGTTCAATTATTAATATGAGATATTTCAATGATCGTAGATGGCATATCCATTCAATCAAAAAATATATCCATTCAATAAAAAAAGATAGTATGCTGAAAAAGTGTACAGGATAAGAACGCTTAAAACAATATAGAAAACTTCTGGGGTATGATTTATGGCGAATCTGAGCGAGAGATATCAGGGGTATGATTTATGGCGATTTGTTGAACCATGCCCGCGCAGTTACAATGAATCAGGGATAAGTGGTTGTCATTCTTATTGCCAAGGATATAAATGGAGACATCATCTGTGTAAAATAGGAAGTAAGCCAAGTTTACCCTAAAATTTGAAGAGTAAGGAAGCGAGCAATGGAGATGGGGAAAACAGCAGCAGAAGGGATAGTTTTTATTTTGTTATTTTAAAGCATTGTGCAGGTGTTCGTTGAGAAGGTTGAATCAGAAGTAGTGATGAAAGTATCTCTGCATCCCACACTGAATTCTAGTGATTGGAGCAACGTGCTCTTTCAGAGCAGGTATCGAGCAAACGCTTTAACATCCAGATTGCACGCGGCAATTAATAATAGAAATTCGACGTACATACGGCGATTAGGCGCACGCGGCAACGTTCCTGTTGTATCAGGGAACTCAGATGGCACTAGTTATATTGTCAGTGTTGGTTTTGGGACTCCTCCAAAGAAAAACATCAAGGTGAATTTTGATACCGCCCAGGACGTGTCATGGTTAAAATGCGATTACAAGTCTGGGTCCTCGACTTACAAGAGGCTGGATTGCAAGTCCTGTTATCGTTACGTGGATGGCGTAGCTTGTGATGGCAAAAATCCGTGCAACCTCCAAGTTCAATACCTTAATGGGGACCAACTCTCGGCGCATATGAGTCAGGACACACTGTGGCTGGGTTCTGAGTCCTTTAAAAACTTCGGATTCGGATGCGGATACGATTTCAAAGGATACACCAGCAATCCTTCTATTGGACGCCTGGGTTTGGCCAAGGGCTCGCTTTCACTGCCTTCTCAGTCCAAAAGAAGAATCTTCTCCTACTGCCTTCCGGACTTTCTGAATCTGAAAGACGAAGGAAAACTAAGAGTGGGCCTGGATGTGTCCATTCCCTCCAACTCAAAGTTCACCGCTATGTTGTCGAGTCCTATTGAGCCTTCGTGGTATTTTGTTGGAATCAGCGGTATCACCGTTGGGAACACCCGGTTGGATGTTCCGCCTAAGGCTTTCCATCTTCATTCACGTGGAGGCGGGACGATCGTGGACAGCGGAGTCCTTATCAGCCAACTAGTGAAGCCGGCCTACGATGCTTTAACAGCGGCTTTTCTAAAGCAGTTCAAACTTGCTCCAAGGAAGAAGTCGGGATTCACATTAGAAACTTGCTTCACCTATTTCGACGACATTGCAAAGCTACAAATTCCAGCTATAACATTCCATTTTAAGGATGGGCTCAATCTCCCTATCAATCGAAATGGAATTTTGGCATCAGTAGCGGACGACGCAGTTTGCTTAATATTCTTTCCCTCGGGAGGTGCTGATTTGAGCATCCTAGGAACTCTTCAACAACAACGTTACACTGTCTCTTTTAATCAATACAGCAAAAGAATCGGCTTTGCTCCTGTTGCCTCCTGCTACTAACCTATATGTTGGTGATCATCCTCATTAATGTGCGAATTTACATGACAATAAGATGCTTTAGGTACAATTTGGAATTTTATGAAAGAAATAAAACTTCATACATAATAGCATTACTATTCAGAATTTCGGTGCGAATTTACATGACAATGAGTTTCTTTATGTACAATTTGGAATTTTATGAAAGAAATAAAACTTCATACATAATAGCATTACAATCAGGAATTTCGGTTATTGTTGACAATATTCTATATTATCATTATGAATATGGAAGATTATCATTATGAATATTGAAGATGTACATATCAGACATCCATTATCACTAAATGACTTACACATAATATAGAATGACCACTACCATGCCATTATTGTATGAAAGAACATTAAAGGAGGTATTTATTTGCCATTATTGTATGAAAGAACATTAAAGGAGGTATTTATTTTGTAGAAAATATCTTAATATGCATAGATTTTAGGAATATATTACTGAATACACGACATTTTTTTTAGCAAGGCATGAGAAAGGGATATTGTAGAGTACTATCAATTATAATTTTTTTTATTTGCATAAGGATATTCATAATGGATCGTATCAACATGACTTAGTAATGGGCAATTGTTTAGGAAGGCCTATGAAAAAGCTATCTTAGGAATAGGAATTGCTAGTGAGTTGAGCTCTTTCATTTCTGTAAAAACAAATAAAAAGTGCTAAGAAAAAATCATATTCTCATTATAATCAATCAATTATCATGTTATTACAAGTCAACACTTTTTTTCATTGGCATAATGATCATGGTTTATTGGATATTATATGTTGTTGTGGATGATATCTCGTAAGAAATGAAAGATTATTTTTTGTATAAAAAGGTATATGTGTTGTACAAACAATTCCAACATGCATAAAATTTAAGCATATCTGACTTAAAATAAGAATTTTTTTAATGATCAAAATGATATAAGGTGAAGTATGAAAGCGCTATGCCCGTTCACCAGTAATAAAAACACCGTTCACAGCTAAAAAAAAGTAAGGAAGGAAAAACATAACTTCTATTCTTTTGTTTCATAACGAATGTGTATCTTATTGTATTTGATGCAGTGATGTCCAAATAGACAATTTAGAAGTTGAATTCCACTAGAACTCTAACACCTTCAAGTCATTAATTGTTATCTTTTTCCTAGCCTAGTATGTAGGTTTATCAAAAAAAAATCACACTAAACAATTTATAGTGTTTTTTGTTAAGGTGAGGAAGTTTGTAAAATGAGGGAATCATAGTCCTCATTTTGTTTATGTGAAACCTTGTTGTACATTGACTTAAAATTTATCAACCTGTAGAAATATCTGTTGATTTATTCAATAAGCTAGGCTCAAGCATGGAGTTCATTTAGTTTTTATCATTTTACTTGAACCATAGACATTCGTAGTTTCACCATCAATAGTTTTTTACAGCAACCAAGATCACAAGAAGAAATCACCATGCACAAGTACAAAATAAGTATCCTGGGAAACCCTTCTCAACAAGGGAAGAAAACCCAACCAATCCTTTGCTATATTCCCAAAGAGAAATACCTCCACCACCATAAAACCTAAGACACAAAAGGGTACTCAAAAACCCTGGAAGACCAGCCCCAAGAGAGGTGTGGACTTTTCTCAAGAGCAGACTTTTTTCAAGAACTAGTGTTTGCTGAAATTTCCAAACTCACACTTGTAATATATTTCTTCAATGGGGATTTTACCTTTAATTATATTATACTGAGCCTATCAACAATAGTGTCTATTGGTACAACAAGGCCGAGCTAAATAACTCACAATATAATTTATAATTACCATATTAATTATCTTTTACTTTATGGTGGGGTCAACCTGTATCTTTTACATCACAAATAGGGTTACAAGTAAGTCTAACTCTTTGTAAAATATAGCAAGGGATTGCATACACCCACTAATGCTAGCCACTAGGGCAACATCAGCCACATCTCATTGTGTATCACAAGAGAACCACAATCGCTAGTGCTCAACCACTAGGATCACGTTCACCTGTGCTCAGCCACATTATATATATTTTTTTCGATTAATTATATTAAAAAAAATGATTAAAGATGTTATGAGAAAGATGTTCACCTTAAATAAATAATAGGAATATAAAATAAACAAACAATCTTTTTTATGAAGCACCTACAAAAATTTTACTTTTTTATTTTTTTATTTAAACTTATCAAATTCTTAAATGTAATAAATAACAATTTGACAATATGTCTCCATTTATCTGTGTGGCTGAATTTGAAAATATCCTATATTTTATATAGAAAACAATTTTTATATATTATACTCTAATATCATAATTGAAATTCTTCTATAGATTCAAACTGTTAGAGAAACAAATTTTATGTTCAATAAAAGGGTACGGTTTATATAGGGCGAATATAAATTAGGGTTTGGGTGAGATTGATTGAAAATTATTCCTCAAAAATTTGCACTTAATATGTTTTTTTTTAATTTTTAATATTTTATTATATTTTTAATAATTTTATTGTAATGATCTTTAAATAAATATCTTTACTTAATTTTATAATAAATAGATTTACTAAATTTATTATATTTTAATAAATATATTTTATTAATTTAGATTGAAAATTTAAAAAAATATCAACTAGAAACAAAGTTTAAAAAATTTGTTTCAAATATGGTCTTTCTTTATCTTTTTGTTTAGTTGAAACTTGGGAGCATTAGGAGTCAAAGGTTTCTAATATAGAAGTATTTGTCTTGTGTTTGACATAGAACAAAAAATTCCACCACAGAGGAATAAGAGGCATAGCTTGTTATATAACAAATCTTTTCGCATTCAACTTCATCAGATCAACCCTCTCAATAAATACATTTGGATGAAGATGTAAATAGAAATTTTCTATTTTTCACCTATTGATTCTATTTTTTATAAGAAAAACAATCTAGATAACAATTGTCCCTATAATAATTTAGAACAAGATATAAGGTAATATCTCCTCGTAGGAGAATTTAATGCTAGTACTTAAACTAAACAAGCTACTCTTTTAAGTATTGATTCCAGGATAGATGAGGACCTTGTTTTATCTAATAGATATAAAAGAAGCTCTAATGACCTAATTGAGAATTTTTTTGGTACCAAGTTGGTCAAGCTCTGCTGCTGTCAAGACCTAATAATTTGCAATGGAGTAATGAAGTGGCCAAAATTCAACCAGATGACATAAAAATTATTTATGAGTTCCCTAATTTCACGCACATAATTCCTATTGTCCCTACAAAGAAAGAAGTTTTTTCTTTAGATTACATAGAGTTCGGGGTTAAGAGGCTTGCAAATGGGAAAGATAAAGGCACTGAAGGCTACCAAGATGAAATTTTCAAAGTTATAGGGCCTATCCTTATGCCTCACATACACGAGCTCTTCAATTTCGCAGTGAAGCAGGGCTTCCCTAAACCCTGGATGCAAAGCCTCATTGTTCCTATTTTTAAAAATGGGGATAGAAAAAAATCCCTCTAATTATAGGAGCATTATGATTAGCCCCATTTTAGCCAAAGCTTTATGGAATTATTTTGGAAAAGAAGATTAGCCTTTAGATAGAAATTCATGGTTAAAAAGATAAAGGTCGAGCCAGGTTTAGGACATATCATTCAACCGTTGACCATATTGTTACCTTTAGGATCATTGCAAAGGAGTTTTGAAATACTAAAAGCAATCTTTTTTTTTTGTTTTTTTTACTTTATCAAATCTTTTGACACGGTTCCTAGAAAAAAACTTTGGAATAGGTTGGAAGAGATAAAAGTGCCTCTCGATTTGAGGGCTTCTACAATAAGGATGTTTGAGAACATTATTTCTAATTTTAAAAACATTGAGGCCTAGTCAAAAGAGATTAACTACAATACTCGAGTCAAACAAGGTTGTCCCTTGTCCCCTACCCCTTTTGGCATATACATTGACAAGTTACAAGATTGCTTGGAAAAAGCAGGTTGTGTTGGCCATACTCTCACTGGTATAATGATCAGTATTATTCTTTGTGCCGATGATATCTTTCTTATGGAAATGAGTCCCCGTGATCTTGAAAACAAACTAAGAATCCTCAAGGATTCTTTCTTCAATATGGGTAGGATGGTTAATACTAATGAGACTAAGGTCATGATTATTAAATCCAATAGTATCACTTATGAAACCTCCATATATGAAAACAAAAACTTGGAGGAAGTGACTTCATACACATATCTTGGAATTGATATTCAACACAAGCTCAAATGGAATTATAGAATTGAGAAAAGGATTATTGGGGGATGGAAAGATTTTTATGGGATTGAAAACATTTGTAAATGAGTTGATCTTTGGAGTTGGGATAAGAATAAATTCCTCTTTGAGACTCTTTTTTCACTTGTTATTCTTTATGGATGTGAAGTATAGTGTTCCAGTATTTCTCGTGAAACTTGGAGAAATATAGAGACAATACAACATAATTTTATAACCTACAGTCTCAAAATTAATGGAAATATGCCCTATCCCATCCTCCTCTTAGAAACAAGGATCTCCCCCATTGAGAGCACAACAATGACTAGGTATCTAATGTATAAGAACAATTTAAACCACATGGAAGACAAAAGGCTTCCTAAAATTGCTTCAAAATCGAGTCGTAACCACAATCGACTCAAGCGAGGATGGAACAAAGATGCCTGGTGTTGGCTAAACTATTGGAAAATCATGGAAGACATCATTTTTCATAATAAATATACTATTAAAAAAATCTTCAAATCAAAATTTAAGGAGAAAATGTGGTGTGATAAAGACTTAGAGGAACAAAGAAAATTAAGGTATTATAAGGATGTAATCAACCCTAATCTAGAAGATCAAAATTATCTATATGTTTTTCCAGGTGTAAAGAAAAAAATAACCATTTCTAAGTTATGAACAAATTCTCATGATTTCCATAGTGAAACTGGGTGTTGGTCAGTTCCTAAAACGTCATGGGATGAAAGAGCGTGTCACCTTTGTGACACTAAGAAGGTTGAAGATGAAAAATACTTTCTCTTGGATTCTCCATCCTATACCCATATTAAATATCATTTTCAAAATATTTGTCACACTACCAACCTTCCTAAACTCTTAACTCAAGAAAACTATGGTGATCTTGGAAAGCTTCTCTTAATGCTTTTCGAGCACAGAAAGAAAATTGTAAAGAATCGCAAGTAGTCACTTACCCTATTAAGGTCCGATAGACCATTTTGGTCTTAGTGGACGTTGATCATCATCATCATCATCATTATATTTTTTTATAATTTTATTGTAATGATCCTTATATAAATATTTTTACTTAATTTTATAATAAACATATTTACTAAATTTGTTATATTTTAATAAATATATTTTATTAAATCACATTAAAAATTAAAAAAATAAATATCATCTAAAAACAAGTTTAAAGTTTAAAATGTAGAGGAAACATATCCCAAAAAATTTAAAATAAAAAATATGAAAATTAATATGTCAAAAGAATATATAGATAAATCCATTTGTAATAGATATTTTATAGCATATTTTATTTTTTAATAGAATGCTTCATTTAAATTTATTAATAAGAAAGAGGTATTTAGATTTTTTTTTATGTGAGATGTGGCTTAGTGTTTTGGATTGGGAACTACCATGTAAACAACCAAGTTTCCACTTCGATGATTGTAGAGGCTTCACTTGTTTGTGTGTGTGTAGAAAGATGTTTGACCTTCCATAATTGGTTTCCATTTTTCATGACATCGTAAATTGTTTTAGCATCTTTGCAAGGGATTAATAAAACGTAGAGAACTTGAGCCTTGTACGAATAAATGTGGAGAATACCATGGGCTAGTTTCAAAACACATAGAGATAAAAAAAAAATATGCTGGCTAGTTGGCCATAGTAAAAATAGCCCTAAATTTAAGTAATAGTAATAGATACTTTATTTGGACGTGAGTCATGGCCAAGGTGTTGGTGCACCACTTAATAAATAGTATATTATCAATATTTTTGTGCTAATTTGACCACCTATCTATCAAGATATCAAATTCAAACTTGGGAAGCTTGTTGTTCAATGGTCAAGTGGGGGGAGGGTGGCCACAATGATAATGAATATATCTCTAATATTCCTTTCACTTTCAAACTAAGCTACTCACTTGATTGTATGTTTTGTTACAATATTGATCAAAATGACTTGATCTAGAATGAAGGTGTGCTTTTCATGAAACTTGACCCATTGTGCATGATGCCATCATAAAAAAATCCGTAAGACAAACTTGGATATTAATCTAAAAATACATATTTTTAATAATTAGGGCTCCATCATATTAGGTGAAATGAACAAAATTAACATGTTTAAAACTATGGTCATTTTATTTTCTCTAGAAAAAGAAGATAATCTATATTCAAACAAGTTGTCATTTTACATAAAATTCCATGGCATGTGTGAACTTCTAACTAAGAAGTGTGTATTTCGAGGCAATAAAACTTTGATATTTTAATAATAATAGGTGGACAACTGGGTCATGGAACACTAAATCTCTAACACACCTTGAACCCTAAATCCCAATAGCAATAGGTGGAAATAATAACGAGGTCAATACCTATGGATAAACAGATTATAGAAAATTAAAAATCAAGTCACCGGATATTAGTAAAACATTCATGGATTAAACTCCATTGTGCAATACTAGAAAATGTTATATTTGTGTTCAATAATGTACATCTACATTGCAAAGCTAGAAATTCCAAGTATAACATTCCATTTTAATGATGACGTCAATCTACCTATCATTAAAAATGGAATTTTGGCACTAGCGAATGATGTTATTTGCTGAGCGTTCCTTCCCTCCGGAGGTAATGATTTGAGCATCCTAGGAACTTTTCACCAACAAGGTTACATTGTTTCTTTCAATCAACACAACAAAAGAATCATCTTTTCTCATGTTGCTTCCACCTACTAACCTATATGTTGGTTATCATCCTCATCAATGTGCGAATTTACATTATTATGAATTTTTGTTAGTGTTGACAATATTTTATATTATCATTATGAAGATTGAATATAAAGTTATTATATAGATTTTTTTCAGCTAATTATAAAAAAAATCAAAAGTATTTATGGAAAAGATGTTCACATTAAATTATAACAAAAATAAATAAATAATCCATCTTAAAAAGTAACTTGAGAAATATAAAATAAATAAATAATCCTTCTTGAGAATTTCTAGAAGAATATAATTTTTTTTTATGTATTTTTAATAATTTAAAATTAAGTAATAAAAAATTATGTTTAAAAAAATTTGATTCCTCTTAAATGAATAAACTCATTTTACAATAGATTTATAGTATTGAAATATATATATATATATATATATAAATATAAAGTAGATTATGAAATTTAAAATGGGGTAATTTAAAAATATAAAATAGATTATGAAATTTAAAATGTGGTAATTGTTTTATATTTAAACCTACAACTTGTCAAATGTAATAAAAATCTAATATCAAATTTCAATAAAAATCTAATCTCTATGACAAATTAAAAAAAATAAAAATTGTACACTACAAAGTATTTGATCCCATAAAATTGTACACTACAAAGTATTGGAGGTCCTATGTGTCGAATGTGTATCTTATTGTATTTGATGCAGTGATGTCCAAATAGATAAGAGAGAAGTTGAATTCTACTAGAACTCTAACACCTTCAAGTCATTAATTGCTATCTTTTTCCTAGCCTAGTATGTAGGTTTATCAAAAAAAATTCACACTGAACAATTTATAGTGTTTTTTGTTAAGGTGAGGAAGTTTGTAAAATGAGGGAATCATAGTCCTCATTTTGTTTATGTGAAACCTTATTGTAGATTGACTTAAAATTTATCAACCTGTATAAATATTTGTTGATTTATTCAACAAGCTAGGCTCAAGCATGGAGTTCATTCCATTTTTAGCATTTTACTTGAACCATAGACATTCGTAGTTTCACCATTAATAGTTTTTTATAGCAACCAAGATCACAAGAAGAAAACACCATGCACAAGTACAAAATAAATATCCTGGGAAACCCTTCTCAACAAGGAAAGAAAACCCAACCAATCCTTTTCTATATTCCCAAAGAGAAAGACATCCACCACCATAAAACCTAAGACACAAAAGGGTGCTCAAAAACCCTGGAAGACTAGCCCCAAGAGAGGTGTGGACTTTTCTCAAGAGCGGACTTTTCTCAAGAACTAGTGTTTGCTGAAATTTCCAAACTCACACTTGTAATATATTTCTTCAATGGGGATTTTACCTTTAATTATATTATACCGATACTATCAACAATAGTGTCTATTGGCACAACAAGGCCGAACTAAATAACTCACAATATAATTAATAATTACCATATTAATTATCTTTTACTTTATGGTGGGGTCAACCTGTATCTTTTACATCACAAATAGGGTTACAAGTAAGTATAACTCTTTGGACAATATAGCAAGGGATTACATACACCCACTAGTGCTCAGCCACTAGGGGCACATCAGCGACATCTCATTGTGTATCACAAGAGAACCACAATAGCTAGTGCTCAACCACTAGGATCACGTTCACCTCTGCTCAGGCACATTATATATATATTTTTTGATTAATTATATTAAAAAAAATGATTAAAAACGTTATGAGAAAGATATTCACCTTAAAAAAATAATAAGAATATAAAATAAACAAACAATCTTTTTTATGAAGCACCTACAAAAATTTTATTTTTTTTATTTTTTTATTTAAACTTACCAAATTCTCAAATGTAATAAATAACAATTTGACAATATGTCTCCATTTATCTGTGGCTGAATTTGAAAATATCCTATATTTTATATAGAAAACAATTTTTATATATTATACTCTAATATCATAATTGAAATTCTTCTATAGATTCAAACTCTTAGAGAAAGAAATTTTATGTTCAATAAAAGGGTACGGTTTATATAGGGCGAATATATATTAGGGTTTGGGTGAGATTGATTCAAAATTATTCCTCAAAAATTTGTACTTAATATGTTTTTTTTTAATTTTTAATATTTTATTTTGGTCCCCGAGGTGTAGGACAGTCGGTGACGGAGCGTGTTGTTAAGCCACTCCGGGATGTTAAAGTCATCGGTTCGAAACCTGCGGGGACAAAAAATCCAACCATGTTAAGGGTTGGTGTGGCTCAGGCTGGGTGCGATCCCCGGGTGATTTTGATGGCTTAGATGCTAAGAGGCATAGCTTGTTATATTACAAATCTCTTCGCATTCAACTTCAACCCTCTCAATAAATACATTTGGATGAAGATGTAAATAGAAATTTGTTATTTTTCACCTATTGATTCTTTTTTTTATAAGAAAAACAATCTAGATAACAATTGTCCCTATAATAATTTAGAACAAGATATAAGGTAATATCTCCTCGTAGGAGAATTTAATGCTAGTACTTAAACTAAACAAGCTACTCTTTTAAGTATTGATTCCAGGATAGATGAGGACCTTGTTTTATCTAATAGATATAAAAGAATCTCTAAAGACCTAATTGAGAATTTTTTTGGTACCGAGTTGGTCAAGCTCTGCAGCTGTCAAGACCTAATAATTTGCAATGGAGTAATGAAGTGGCCAAAATTCAACCAGATGACATGAAAATTATTTATGAGTTCCCTAATTTCACGCACATAATTCCTATCGTCCCTACAAAGGAAGAATTTTTTTCTTTAGATTACATAGAGTTTAGGGTTAAGCGGCTTGCAAATGGGAAAGATAAAGGCACTGAAGGC
>JASDQU010273989.1:11972-25745 GCA_032191745.1 Picea mariana
TGGGCATGGGATTTCTTAAATGTCGTCTCCAAAATGGGCCTGAAATGTGAAGCATTATCTTTACTTTATGGGTATTGGATTTCTTGAATGGTGTCTCCAAAATGGGCCTGAAATGTGAAGCATTATCTTTAGTTTATGGGTATTGGATTTCTTGAATGGCGGTGTCTCCAAAATGAGCCTGAAATGTGAATCATTATCTTTAGTTTATGGGTATGGGATTTCTTGAATGGTGTCTCCAAAATGAGTTTGAAATGTGAAGCATTATCTTTAGTTAATTCACTTTTGAAAGGAGATCTTACATGGATTTCTTAGTTTGTGTTTCCAAATGGACTTGGACTTTGAAGCATCCATCGTCTTTAATTTTTAAAGGATTTTACATGACATTTTAATTTGGAAATGCCAAGATACTTGAAACATATTGGATTTATTGCAACTTTTGCCAAAACCCTTAAAACAGTGGATTGATGGATTGATTGCAACTTTTGCCAAAACCCTTAAAACAGTGGATTGATGGATTGATTGCAACTATTGCTGTATCTAATGGATACATAAACTAAGAGGATAAATTGTTAATAAAAAAATTCGAGTTTCTTAAATATAGACCGATGATATAGATTTAAATATTGATATGGCTAGTATCTTAGCAAAGGTTAATGTACCTGTCCCTCTTAGCATTGATATTGTATTTTTTTTTTAAATACCTACAAGAAGGTCGCTATTGCGACATCTTGGAGTGTCGCTCCCATAGCAACCACATCGGAGATGCTACCTCTTAACGTCGCTCTTCCCACGTTTTAGACGTCTCTCTTGCCACCTTAAGAACGTCTCTTTTTCCACCTTTGAAACGTCTCTCTTGCCACGTTTGAAATGTCGGTCTTGCCACGTCTGAAATGTCGGTCTTTCCACGTCTGAAACATCTCACTTGCCACGTTTGCAACTTCTCACTTGCCACGTTTGAAACATCGGTCTTGCCACGTTTCAGACGTCTCTCTTGCCATGTTTGAAACTTTGGTCTTGCCACGTTTGCAACGTCTCTCTTGCCACGTTTGAAACGTCGCAATATAGACGAAAATGTGGTCGTCGAAAAAATGACGTCATGTGAAACGACGTTTGAGGGGGTCCGAGGTTTGTCGATCTTCTGACAATAGAAAGTGGAAATTGCATCGAACGCGTCGTCAGAATTTGACCCAAATGTAGTAGTGAAGGTAGGCCAGTAGTACCCGGCTCTAAGAATTTTGTGGGCTGTGGCCTTCCAGAAATGGTGCCCTCCACATAGGCTGCTGTGAAATTCAACCATGATCCTGTCAGCCTCTTGTGAATTCATGCATTTTAAAAGTACCCCCAGGGGGTCTTTCCAATATAAAATTTGATCGATAAGGCAGTATCTAACTGCCTTGAGCTTCAGAGCTCTTGCTTTGTTTCTTTGCAGGCTGTCTGGAGGCCGCAGCTCTTGCAGAAAGTATATGACATCCTTATACCAAGGACATCGAGCCAATGGGGGCTCCCTTTGAGGGTCTATGTCAGACAGTCGATCCTGCTGAATACCTGAGCATCCGTTGATGAAATTTATCCCCAAAGCTCGGCAATTGGCTTCAGCCAACAACTTGGCTAAACCTTGACCTTTGATTAATTTGGTAGGCTTTATTTCCAGGTCAAATTCCAAAATTTTGGCAATCCACTTACTCCTCCCGTCTATGTCAGGCTGAATTATAATGTCTTTAATAGCAACTGAGGGGACATGGGTGATGATCTTTGACTGCAGGACATAAATTCTAAATGCCTTGAGAGCCTTTACCAGGGCATAGGCCTGCTTCTCCATAGCGTCGTACCCGACTTCAGCATCCCTCAATGCTCGGCTGAAATAGGTGATAGGCTGCTTAAGTCCAGCCTCATTTGTTTGTAACAAAACATCAGCCACCATGTCAGATGAGGCAAAGGAGAAAATAAGGAAATCCTTTGAGTAGTCAAGGATAATAAGCACAGGCGCATCTGTCAGGGCCTTCTTTATTTGTTCAAGGAAATTCTGAAGTCCACCTCAATTCATTTCCTTTCCTTAACATGGTTGTTATAAGTTTTACCTCCTCAACAAAGTTAGGCACAAACCTCCTCAGAAAATTAATCTTACCAAGGAAGGATTGGACCTCCTTCTTGGACCTCAGGACTGACAAGGCTCGTATTGCCTCAACTCTGCTAGGGTCAATCCTGACTCCTTCCGCTGATACTATGTCGCCTAGTAATTTTCCCTCCTGCATGGCGAACAAAGATTTCTTGGGGTTTAATGAAATGCCAAAACTCCTGCATTTCAGGAAAACTTTCCAGAGATGACAACAGTGTTGTTTATCCGACTTTGAAAACACTGTGATGTCATCCAGATAGATGACCACAAATTTATCCTTTTCCCCAACGAAAGCTATGTCCATGGCACGCTGGAATGTTGCCCCTGCATTCATTAATCCAAACGGCATCTTGGCATACATGAATGTGCCCCATGGAGTGGTGAATGTTGTTTTTTCCCTGTCCTCAGGTAGAACAGAGACTTGATTGTAGCCAGAGAAACCATCAATCATGGACATCCTGGAAGCTCCTGCTACCCTTTGCAGTATATGTTCTATCTTTGGTAAGGGGTAGTTATCCTTTCATGAGCTCTTATTCAGGTTTCTGAAGTATACACAGAGATGGATCTCTCCATTCTTTTTCCTTACTGGTAGCAAGTTGGACACCCACTCTGAATATCTCAGTGGCACAATGATCTGAGCTTGAAGCAGCTTCTTCACTTCCCTCTCCATGATAGGCAGCAACATAGGATTCATCTGTCTCAGCTTCTGCCTAAATGGCTTTGCCTCCTCTTTTAATGGGATTTTATGCTCGATGACAGAGGTGTCATAGGTTTTGAGGTCTTCATAGGTCCAGGCGAAAACATCAGCAAATTCCCTCAAAAGTCCAATGTATTTAGACCTCTGCTCCTTTGTCAGACTTCTTGACAATTTGACAAACTTGGGCTCACTCTCAGTCCCGATGTTGCACTGAATAGTACCAGTGTAATCCTCCGAGGTCTCTCCTTTTAATGACACATCATATCTATCAAAAAGTATTTCCAAAGGAACCAGCCCTCTTGGAATATGATTGTTGGGCAGCTGCACAACGTTACGCTCTGCAATCTTATTCAGAAAATTACCCCCATAAAGCTCTTCTTTGGAGACGGAGTCTTGGTCGATATGCATCTCTGAAAATTCTTCGACAGTCTCCAAGAATTTCTTGATCTCGAGATCATCCTCGAATACCTTCCAATGTTTGACATTGTCGGGTATGGAGGGACTGTATTTTACTTCCACATCATATCTAAATTTAGGCTGTAAGGGTACTTTGAAATTACTTGCTGATGTAGCCAAGGAATCTGCCATTGTGTTTTCCTCTTTTGGGATGAAAGAAATGTTAAATGCTGAGAAGAAACTGTCAATTAGGTCCCATACCTCATTTCTATAACTCCTGAGTCGAGGATGCTTAGTCTGATAGATGCTTCTGATCTATTGGACCACCAACTCTGCATCTCCAAACACTGCTACCTCCTGAATTCCCATTTCCCTTGCGTCTCTTATCCCCAAGACAAGAGATTCATATTCTGCCACATTGTTGGTAGCTTCAAATTCTAATTTGTATGACATAGATATGGTTTCCTGAGAATATGACACAAAAACCACCCCAGCTCCAGCGCCTTCCCTGGAAGAGGCTCCATCAAAGAACATTTTCCAGACGAGGGTAATGGAGGGAGGAAATTTAGGGGAAATGGTGGGTTGCTTTCTAAGTTCAAGAGGAGGTTCGGGAGCATGGGTGAGTTGAAGCACAATGGACCCTAAATCAGTGTCCAAGGAGAAAATGGGATGGTTGGTAGGGTTGGCCTCATCACTGATTATATAGGCCAGTTGGGCTTCCCTGTAGAGTCTTCTATGCTCTCCTCCAAACACTGGGATAGTAGCATATGTGAGGTCCATATGCAAGGTTCCCCCCATTCTTTTTATCCAAGATCTTGATAACAACATACTGAACTTGGGGGGGACATCAGCCACTACAATATCCATGACCATACTTTTCATGGGCAGTTGAAACAAGGTCACGACCAGGTCTTTGATAACTCCTAGACACTGAAATTTTCCGGAGTCAAAGGAATAGAGGTCACGATAGGCTCGGGTGACTTCTATCCCTAACTCTTCCATGACAGTTTTGGACATGAGGTTGTGAGAATCCCCCGAATCCATCAAGCAGTTGTGCAGTACCTTGTCATGTATGTTCAAGGAAGTGTAGAAGGGAGGGGATGAGTCATTCCTGTCTTCTACCATAGGACCTAGAATAACTGCAGGCTTTTCATCTTGCAAATTTATGGAGTCTATGGGAAGGCTTGAGACCTCAGACTGTAAAAGCTCAGAGAGGCGTTTCTTGAACCCTTCATGTTTAATCAATTCGGTTAGGGGCATAGGAATTCTGATTTTTTGAATTTCATGCTCGAAATTAAAAGAAGATGAGATCTTTGGGATTTCTCTTATTTCGGGAGCATGACTCTGAATAATGGGAGAGAGGGGTTGGGTCTTCTTACCTCTATTAATGTTTGCTGCTTCATTAGCAGGCTTCTCTATTCTAGTGGACCGCTAAAGAACGTCAGGCACTATAGTCTTTTTCTTGGACCGCAGATCATACCTGCCTTGGACACCACTAGTCTTGTCTCCTTTAATCAATTCATTTAGATGATTGTCCATGAGAGACTCCTCATATGCTGATTGGGTGAGATGAGGAAAAGGAGGAGTATCCCTGAAGCAATGGATTTCAGGGTCAATCTCATCAGCGTTCCCTTCTTCTCCCTTGGCCACAAAATTATTTTGAAAAGGGGCCTGAATCTTCTGGTCTTCTCTGTCTCTTCCCTTCTTCCTTTGCACAGTCGAGGAATTAATATTGTTTGGCCTCTTGAAACCTCCTCCCTTTTCGGCATTTTGGGGGCCCTTGTATGCTTTCCTCCCTTCCACTTTCATTCTCTCCATCTCTGCAGACAGAGACTTCACCATCCTGGTCAATTCATCCACTTAAGGGTGGGTGACCGATGGGCCAGAAGTTGAGGCTTACGACCTTCCCTTTCTTCTGTCTGCGTCAGCCTTGCTCCTCAGTCTATCAGCTTCTAATACATTGGATTCCACTTCTATGGCCGTGTCTTACATTTGAGCTAAGGAGGTGGCTCTTCTTTCTCTCAGTAATAGACAAAAATCGGGGTCAAACGCACTAGCATAAGAAATTTTGGCCGAGGCTTCTGAGGGTTTTATTTTGGCGGGGATTTTATTATACATCTTATTAAATATTTTGGAGAAGTCAGAGACAGATTCTCCTTCCATTTTCTTTAAGGACCCGAACTCTGTCATGTAATACATGAAATCTTTCCTATCGTCCCACTGCCTCAGGAAAGCACTATCTAGGGCTTCGATCCCAGCAATAGATCCGGGGGCCAATCCCCTAAACCACTTCCTCACCTCGCCATCCAGGCTCTGGAAGAAGACTCTCATCCAGAAATCTTCATTTCAATGTTGAGGTTGTCTGCATAACTGTAGAAAGCAGCCAGGTGCTCTTCGACAGTTATGTCTCCTTCCCCAGTGAACTTGGGCATATACTTCAAGTAGTCTCCAGCAGGGAGAGGATTCATAGGATGGGGTAGGATTAACGGAGCATATCTGGCGGCGACTATGGCGTCCATTCTATTCAGAGGGGGATTAGCACCAGCCATAGGAGTGTTAGGTGAAGGAGAGCTTGGAGGAGAAGGAGTTCACGAAGGGGCTACTGGGGATGAGTCTCGAAGTGGAGTGGGAAACAAGAGAGGATTTAAGGAGAAAGCTAACGAGCTCAAGTAGGGAGGTGTTTTTCTTTGTGCAGGAGTGGGGAAATCTTCTGTAGTCCTGGTTCTATGCCAAGGTACAGCTTCAGAGGAGAGGGGAGTGACAAGGATTTCTCCCTCCAATCCCAGACCAGGGGGGGAAACTCAGCAGGAACACTCCCAAAATTCAGGAAATGGGAAACCTCTGAAAGAGGTCTATTAAGAAACTGAGGAGAAGAAAATGGAGTTCTTACAGAAGGAGATGGCGGATTACCTGGTTCAACAGTGGAAGCTTCTTCTTTAGAGGCCTTTCCTTTCCTGAGAACCACCTTCGGATCAGTTTCAGGTGTAGCTAGAGGCAGTTGTGGATGAGACCGTGTGTGTCTGCCTCTGAAAGCCACAATTAACACGACAGGTTTACCAAAGTGGAGTCGTCACAATGGAATCGCCAGGTGCACGGTAGCAATCTTCAAAGGCTTTGATACCCGATGCACCTTCAGAATCAGAGGCTCAATGTCGTTCAATCCCGGGGAAAATTTTCAACTTCGTCCTCGGCAACGACGCGAGAAATGTTAGCGTTAGAAGTCACTCCTGGATTGCTTGCAGGAGAAGAGCCCAACGCCCATTAGTTTTATGTCATGATTTGTTTAATAGGGTGATCAGATGGGTAAAAACTCAAGAAAATATAGCTTTAACTCAGTGAACTGGGCCTGGTATGTAGAAAGCAAGGGAGGTCTTGATCCAACTTTTGTCAGTAAATGATTAAAGGGTGGAAGAAGGAAGACTTGTGAGAAGGGTAAGCAAGACTACCTCGGGCAATAGACCTTCGGAAGCTTGAGGATGAAAAACTCGGAAGCCAAGATCCCCTTGGTCCAGAGCTTCAAGGAGCTGAGGGGTGAGTTGACTGAATCCTTCAATTCCAAGTCATTTCAGCACTGAGAACATCACAAGAACCAATTAGAAACAATGTGACTATTACAGTGATCTAACCTACATCATCCTATAACCGCCACAACTCGATTGGATCCTCCAATTCTGAGTTGTTCTAACACAGTAAACAAAGAAATGGAAGGGAAGTTGACATCCATAAAGTAAGAAATCTCAAATGCCTTATACATTAACCAAAGCGACCAGCACTTCGTCAAAACTTTACAATTGGGAGCTTAGCTCAACCATCCCCCCTTTACAAAATACCAAGACTGAGTCTATATACTCAGGAAAATTCACCTCACAGAGGCGTGTCTGGTCACCCAGAGCTTGGTGTCCCTTCAGTCAAAATTGTACTGATATCTTTTTTCAAGCGCCACCTTAACTACGCATGGCTCCTGCAGGGAGGGTAGTTGAGCCATTAAGTGCTAGTCTAGCGTGCGCAAACTTCTCTGCCTAGTCGAGGACTTCGACGTGGTTTCTTTGAGAAAATCGATACACAGGACCTCTTCGAGCAGACAGCTTTCCAGACCCTCCATTCCCCCCACTTAATGAATGAAAGGAGGTTTCAACCACCCGCTCTTTCCTTCATTTACTTCAATCCTAGAAACAATATTGAGATCGGGTCTGATGGCGCCTGGAGATCATGATGATCCCCTCTGTAACTGAACTCGACGCCTTTGGCCTTCTTTACACAGCTCCTTTCTCTCCCCAAGTGACCATGGGCTGTGACCATGTGCTTATTCCCAATGCGCTTTCGGCGTTCGTGAATGGGAAGGAGCTATTCCTGCAATTTGAAATCGCGATGAGCGAAATGCCGAGACGACTCAATCTGGTGCCACGCGTCCCTCTGAGATCTGACGGTCCTGAACTCACCCGACGCTGCTGTGGGCCCGGGTCCGGGACTCTCCCGGCATCTCGTGCGTCGAAATATAACGGAGCTGCTCTTTGCACCTTGGAGTCGCGATGGGTGAAACGCCGAGACGGCTCAATCTGGTGCCACGCGTCCCTCTGAGATCTGATGGTCCTGAACTCACCCGACATTGTTGTGGGCCCAGGTCTGGGACTCTCCTGGCATCTCATGCGTCGAAATATAACGGAGCTACTCTTTGCACCTTGGAGTCGCGATGGGCGGAACACCGAGATGGCTCGGTTTGCCGCCATATGTCCCCTTTGGATGGACGGCTACTATTATCCCCTGCACACAATATGGGCGCGATCTATGGTATTAACTTCGGCGCAACCTCCGATTCGCGATTTCCCGCCAACCATTAATCTGCTTATATGGATGGATCCGGACCATTGACACTATAATCCTGCACGCTCGCTTGATTTTAAGTCCGAAAAGAACTTTTTCTGTGCGCTGCACTTGGGCGCTCCTCGTGCAACCTGCGGACCTAGATGTCCTGATGCCGAAGACAAGTAATGTTGCTAACATTAGGCTCCATGGGGGATAGAGTTGTCCCTGTGATGCTCTAAGGACTCATTTTGTAGTTCCAGTGCCTTGATGTTGGGCTATGGAGTCACTTACTAAGCCGAAACAATAAAAGTAAAAACCAAGAACAGAAAGGACAATATTTACAAAACATAGGAGCCACTGAAGGCTCAGACAAAACATTTTTTAAGAAAATGCCCATTTACTGGGCTGCTGAAAACTTCTTCACCCTCCAAATCCTGCAACTTGTACGTGTTATTTGAAAAAGAATCAGAGATTCTGAAAGGCCTGACCCACAGGGCTTCAAATTTTCCATGTTTGCCCTTGTCTTGCTTAGGAGCATCCAATTTCAGCACCAGGTCTCCTATCTGGAACAGCTCCTTCTTTGCCTTCTTATCGAAAACCTACTTGATCCTTTGTTGATGGTCCTGAATTCTATCTATTACCTGCTCTCTGGTCTACTGGACTTCTACCAGTTGATGAATCCTTCTGACTATGTCATTGGGATCCTCTTGATAATCCCGGAAGAATTTAGCTACAGGAATGGCCAGCTGGGAAGGGAAGACAGCTTCTGCTCCGTAAACTAACTGGAAAGGGGAGATGCCTATAGATCTCTTTATAGTCACCCGATCGACCCATAGAGCGAATTTCAGCTTTGAACTCCAATATTTTTTGTTGTCCTCCAACAATCTTTTGATGATTCTTATCAGGATTTTGTTGGAGGATTCTGCTAAACCGTTGCCCTGTGGATAATACGGGGTGGAGTGAATCAGTTTGATACCGAACTATTCACAGAACTTGGCTAATGGCTCAGACCCGAAAGCGGCTGCATTATCAGTGACAATCTTATTTGGGCAGTCGAACCTTGTGATGAGGTCCTCCAAGAACCCAATGATTACTTTGTGGGAAGCACTCCTGGTAGGGATAGCTTCAATCCACTTGGTAAAGAAATCTGTAGCAGTCAGGATCCATCTGTGCTGCCCACTGGAAGCGGGGTGAATTTCTCCAATGAAATCTAGGCCCCACTGCTGGAACGGTCCCGAAACAACTACAGGCTGTAAAGGCAGAGACTTGAGTTGTTGTTTTCCTGCAAATCTTTGACATTGGATACAGGCTCTAACTCCTCTGTGGACATTAGTGAACAAGGTAGGCCAGTATTACCCGGCTCTGAGAATTTTGTGGGCCGTGGCCTTCCAGAAATGGTGCCCTCCACATAGGCCGCTGTGAAATTAAACCATGATCCTGTCGGCCTCTTATGAATTCATGCATTTTAAAATTACCCCTAGGGGGTCTTTCCAATATAAAATTTGATAGATAAGGCAGTATCTGACTGCCTTGAGCTTCAGAGCTCTTGCTTTGTTTCTTTGCAGGCCATATGGAGGCGGCAGCTCTTGCAGAAAGTATATGACATCCTTATACCAAGGACATCGAGCCAATGGGGGCTCCCTTTGAGGGTCTATGTCAAACAGTCAATCCTGCTAAATACCTGAGCATTCGTTGATGAAATTTATCCCCAAAGCTTGGCAATTGGCTTCAGCCAACAGCTTGGCTAAACCTTGACCTTTGATTAATTTGGTAAGCTTTATTTCCAGGTCAAATTCCAAAATTTTGGCGATCCACTTACTCCTCCTCCCATCTATGTCAGGCTGAATTAGAATGTCTTTAATAGCAACTGAGGGGACATGGGCGATGACCTTTGACTGCAGGACATAAATTCTGAATGCCTTGAGAGCCTTTACCAGGGCATAGGCCTGCTTCTCCATAGCGTCGTACCCAACTTTGGCATCCCTCAATGCTCGACTGAAATAGGCGATAGGCTGCTCAAGTCCAGCCTCGTTTGTTTGTAACAAAACAGCAGGCACCGTGTTAGATGAGGCAAAGGAGAAAATAAGGAAATCCTTTGAGTAGTCGGGGCTAATAAGCACAGGGGAATCTGTCAGGGCCTTCTTTATTTGTTCAAAGGAATGTCGCGATTCTGAAGTCCACCTCACTTCATTTCCTTTCCTTAACATGGCTGTTATAAGTTTTACCTCCTCAGCAAAGTTAGGCACAAACCTCCTCAGAAAATTAATCTTACCGAGGAAGGATTGGACCTCCTTCTTGGACCTTGGGACTGACAAGGCTCATATTGCCTCAACTCTACTAGGGTCAATCCTGACTCCTTCCGCTGATACTATGTGGCCTAGTAATTTTCCCTCCTGCATGACGAACAAAGATTTCTTGCGCGATCTATGGTATTAACTTCGGCGCAACTTCTGATTCGTGATTTCCCGCTAACCATTGATCTGCTTATATGGATGGATCCGGACCGTTGACATTATAATCCTGCCCACTCGCTTGATTTTAAGTCTGAAAAGAACTTTTTCTGTGCGCTGCACTTGGGCGCTCCTCGTGCAACCTGCGGACCTGGATGTCCTGATGCCGAAGACAAGTAATGTTGCTAACAGGACCACCCTACATCAAGAAAGGGACCAGACAGTACCATATTTCACCAATATTTTCCATACCATGTGCACCAAATTGGGTATCAAAGACTTGGAGTGTCATCTGGTGCTCAAATACCGTGACTGTTTGCATAGATACATTCAAAAAGAAATGGAGTTTTTGGACATCGCCTCATTGGGCACGACTTATAGATACACGGTCAAGATCAAGCAGAAATTTAAGAAGAAAAGGTGATAGTTTGGATCTGCAAACCCCTCACAACCGAAGCAGGGAAAAGGCATCTCCAACCCACACAACAAGGGACCAAGTCGAGATGGACACCCTTTGGACAACCAATCCAAGCCACAACACAAGAAGAGAAATGAGATGAAGGACACGGGAAAATGGTGTGAGTACCATAAAATCCCTTGGCACAACACTGAAGAATATCGCTCCAAGCAGTCACTCATGGCCGAATTGAAGGCTTCTGAGTCAGAGGTCGATTTTGATTCCGAATCAAATCCTGAAGTAGGGAAGCAGATTATCGATGTTGAACCCAGTGCCACTGTCTCTACCACCAAATTCTGACCAAGCGAATCAGAAGAACCAAAGGAAGGAGAACGCCTCTTTCACTCACAGATGTGGGTAAAGGGGGCTCTGCTTCATTTCATTGTCGATAGTGGGAGTCAGAAGAACCTGATTTCAGCAGAGGTCATCAAGCGTCTTGACCTGCCAACGAAACTGCACCTACAACCTTACACCATCAGCTGGCTTCGCCAAGGAAAAGATCTTCGTATCATCCAAGAGTGGTGTCTACCCTATGGCATAAAGCCTTTCAAAACTGAGGTATTGTGTGATATTGCTCCCCTTGAAGTTTGTGATGTTCTGTTAGGACAACCATATTTTTGGAAGCGTCATGTTGTGTATGAGTCTTGATCCGAAAAGATCTTTTAAACGACAATGGTTGAGTTACTAAGCATGTGTTGATTAACCAATTAGGAAACTTAATGAAAGAGGAAGAATTATAGAAGAAACATAGAAGCCATATAAACATGTACATATCTGAAATAAAGCATGAGGAACAACAAACCATAACACCAAGCTTGATAACAGAGTTCGGCAAGGTTGCCTACGTCTCTGGGCCTTTGTCTCAGTGGGGGAGGCTTTCTTATTAATTTCTTCAAATGCTCAAAATGTACATAAAAATTGTATCAAATGGATTTCATATTGGTCTCACTATGTTCTGCTCAACCTAAGAAATCCAATGCAACTGGCAACCATGAAAAATACTGAGTGTAGCTCCCGGAAATGGCCTCCAAAGCTTGGCTAGTTCACTGACTTTTTTTTTCTAGTAGAAAATTATCTCATTATATTAGTGAAAATATAATTGTTTATATCTTCAAGAGCCCACAAGATTCCATAGCAGAACTAATCCAGAGACCATGCTCTAAAATAACAACTACACACACATCCCAGCACGCAGGCTGCAAAAAGAGATACAAAAACAGGGCAAAAAACCCCAACAGGAACCATAAAAGAAGCTAACACCAGTAGTCGCACGCCCTCAAAGGACCTCGAAGTGTTTTCCCAACACCGCTCGCCCCTAAAGGACCTCAAAGTGTAAACCAAAACACCGCACGCCTCCATTTTGGACCTCAAAGCTCTGGTCCATAACCTCTTCAAGCCAAGGAAGGAGAGGTCAAGAGGGTCAGAAAACCGAAGAGAAAAAATAGGAATTTCCCGCAAAAGATACCAGAAGTCACCACCACCGCAAAACCCAATGCTATAAATCACTCGGAAACGAGCCCTCGAACACCACGAAAGCCTTTGGAGAGAAGAATGGAGCTTCAATAGTTCTGGCAGCCTCAGGCATAGGGGAAAATGTGGCTCTGAGTCTCCTCGGCATCTAAACAGCAGCCGAAAAGAGCAATGTCGCCACCCGCAGGAAGTTCCTCCTCACACTCATATATTGACGATCCACCCGAAGACCTGCACCGTCGTCGCCCGAATCCTCCACCTCCGTCGCTGCCGAGACCCTCGAAATGTCCATTCCTGCCCACCCTAGAAGGATCTTTAGCCCGCAATAGGCCATCTCCAAGGTGTCTAAGGATGTGGCTAGCAAAACCTAGCTACAGAGCCTGCAAATCCGAAATCCTAATCGACTCTCAAATCCGCAACTAAGTTTGTTGCCTCCCGCCTCCAAATTCAATAATTCGTTGGCTTCTCTGCATAAAAGTCACTATTCTGCATAATTTAGCATAATTCGACATGTACTACAATTGGTAAAACTTTTGGTTTTAAAAAGTACATATCGTGGGATCAAATCCCAACAAGACCCTCGACTCTTGGCATTAGATATTAACTATCACCCGAAAATATGGCTTACAAAAACCAAATTATAATGATTTTGTAGCATAAATAATGGAGTGCGCGCCTTTTTATATGGTGTGACCATACTATATGGTTATAAAAACCATATTACAATTTATTGGCACATTACATTTAATTCGTGGCATCCAACCATATAGTACGTAGCATATAGTTTGGATAAGGTTTAAATATGGTATATCCCATATGCTTTGAACATGGCATAATATATAGGAAATAAACCATAGGATATAATCTGGTGGCTTATCTCATGGAATTAATCTCTTAGAATAAAGTTGTTTTGATTTTTTTTTAATCCATATAATATAATATGGTTTAAAAAACTCTTTAATATAATGTGACATGAGACTTTGAGTTAACACATTTTCATGCCCCAAAATATTAAATTGTTAATAAATATAATATTGCCATTTCACATTAACACAATCATTTATATAATCATCATCCACTGTGATATGTAGTTTAATACTGCCACGTCACTTTTTGACCAGTTTGATTGTTATTTTTACTTGTCTATACAAAACTTTTGAATGTGATAACTTTTGTATATGATGTCGGATTTATAATTCGTTTGCGCTGTCAGAAAGTTTGCGACGCACACTGCACGATCATGCCATTTTTTTGAGCATTTAAAAACTTTGATTTTTGAGCCTTTCTGGATCCATTTAGATCAAGTCTAGACCCCGCGATGTTATTATTACTTTGGGTAGACAATTATATAGGATACCAGTGTAATCTTCCCAAGCCAAGATGC
>JASDQU010273990.1:0-15131 GCA_032191745.1 Picea mariana
TGAACAAAAACTATTGATTATTTCTCATATATTGTGCATGGTGTATTGTGGTGTATTGGTGTAACTCTTATACTATTGTTCATTGCTCATTGGATATAATTGAATGGTTTAAGTATAAGTTGAATTTTTTTTTTAAATTGTACTTGATATTGATTCACCCCCCTCTCAGTATCAACACAAGTCATTGCTATTCCTATGCCAAATAACTTGCCTCAGATCCATTTTTCTCCCTAACTTTGTGCTGACTGTCTCCGATATCCCAGGCAATGTCAAGAATGTACAAATCTTGTTGCAGCACCCTGCTCTTGATATTTGAAATACTAACAAGGTTTATTATCTCATTGGAGGATTCTGTAACAGTTCGGTTAACTTCCATGCAAAAGTTGGTTCTGGTTATGAATAATTTAGAGATATGGTATTGAAGATAGATAAAATTAATCCACAGGTTGCATCTTGAAACATTTAAGATTTCTCAAGGTGGAACTAATTTGATGAGGGTATACAAACTCTTTCAAAGGCTCAACTAGAGCGTATTCTATCTTCCAATGGGTTGTCAAAGAATGTGTATGAGATTGCCTTAAAAATCTTGGCTGCCTAGTTGCATTGGAGACGGTTCTCTGACTTGCAAGATATGATGCTGGAAGGGTTTAACTCGAGACCTTAAGAATTGTATAATCTACAACTTGCGTGTGGAGTGCTTAGATGCAGAGACTGATGTTGCAATAAAGGTTCTATAGTAGTATAATTTCTTTGATGTTTGTCAGCAAATGGTTAAGGGTCAAATCTCGACCCTCGCAACTATTCTTGTGCATGTATCCTGTCTCTTTTGAGTACATCAAAGAAGCAACTTGTTTATAGCAATCGATATAAAAATCACAACTCAAAGCCAATACCCAACCTCCAGCGCAAAGTCACATGGAGGAGAAGCTCACGGGAGTACTTGTGGCAAAGAATAAATCCAAGTGTTAAACAGAGGAACATATGTGGCAAAGAATTCTGCTCTTCTAATCACAAGTGGCAAGTAGCAGTTTCAACTTTCCAGAATCCGAGGCATTAGTTGAGTACTTTCAGTAGTCAGGAAATCGGTTCCACAAAGCAAGCAATAGTTACACATTCAGAGCATTATTTCTAGAGTTCTAGTAGTTATTGTCAAACAATTCCCTAGAAAATATGGTAGTGTTACAAGTGTCATTATTTGTAACTGATTTCTATTTGTAGATGGCATATTCATGACTCGAGGGAGGAGGGCTAAAAGAAATTTTGGTCTATATATGCACATGTAAAAGACAAAAAAGGGAACCTGAGAGGAAGTAGTTTTATTGGCTGGACTATGGGCTTTGCCATTCCAGAAAGCTTTTTCTGTAATCTCAAATGATCGATCAGTAATAGGCAAGCTGTTGATAGGATTCTTGTGTCGAGGTGTTGGTGGTGTTTCTTTTCTCTGTTATGTGTTTTTCTAGTTATCATTTCACATGTTTTCAAATTCTTATTGTCAAAGGATAGTAATATAGAAGAATTTATTGGTGAAATACTCTACATCTGATCTTTTGGTAATCTTTATGTTTCTCTTCTAAAAGTTCATTTTAGGAATTCTTAGCTGCTCCTTTGCTTGGTTTTTTCCTCCACTATTTCTTCCTCATTTGACACCATTCAAATTTAATTCAATCCAACATTTACACTACCTTGCCATGTGTAAGAGATTTGTCTAGATCTGAGAGTGAGTTTTATATTCAAGCACAGACCCCATTTTCCCAATGGCCCTCCTTGTTATCCCAAACCAACCATTTAAAAACCAAAAACCCCGATCCCTTATAACTAGCCTAATATTCTATTACAACCCAAGTGAAAACACATAGAGAGAGCCCTATCTAAGTCTTGGAGGGCTAGATCCAAGATTCTAAGTGGTTGAAACAATTACCTCCTTCAATTTCTTCTTCAGCCGAGAAATTACAGAGTGATAACATTTTGGCGACTCCACTGGGTAACGAGCTTTCGTGTTCTCCAGAAAATATATCAAGTTCAGATTTGACTTTTGATGGTGAATAGAAGCCAAATATAGGAAGGCTGTACCATTCACCTGGCGAATCCATTGTTCAAGATCTCGAGCTTCAAAGTTCACAAGCGACTTCACTGCCGAAAAATCCAGATTTCAAAGCCTTGATGATGCTTCAAGATGGCAGGGTATGTGGCAAATCGTATATCTTGTGAAGCTATAAAAGAATTCAGGAATGAGTTAGCAAATTTTCAAATTGATGAAGTTTGTTAACAACCGTGTTTCATTGTTGGAAATTGAGAATTTTTTTTCATGAAGTTAAAATTTGTGTTTTTGAGTTGTTTGCTGAAAGACTTGAAAAGGATATTGAGCTCTTGAATACTCAGATTCAGTCCTACAATTTCCAACATCCAAAACAGTTTCTTGAAAATCTTAAATCTCCAAAACCAAAGGAGATTGTATTACCTGTTGATGTGCAGATTGATGGTGATTATGTTTTCAAGTATAAGGCTAAAGTTGTAGATGGAGGGTTAAATTTTGAGAATGCAATTGATCAACTAGTCATTTAAGAGCTAGAAGCGAATATCATGCATCATGCTTTAATTGATCCTATAGCGGATTACATGGAGGTTCATGTTAGGTTTAGTTTTCAAACATGTATTCTCTATAACGACCAAATATGTCACCAGTTGCCATTACATATTTCAGTTTTGATTTTCATCAAGCATGATGACGAAGCCCAATCATGGGATCAACTGCTGGGTTGGCTTCATTGGCACTTTTTCATTACCTGATTGAGCAGTAACTGTTACCAAAGTAGGGTAGGTAGATGTGTGCCAATAAGCTCAACAGGATGAGCACTTTTTTCTTTTCCAGTTCTTCATAGTTTTATTTTCGGTTTGGTTTGTATCCCTTCAGTTTGGAACAGGTACAAGACATGGCAACATGCTTCAATTTGGGAACAACCCAATGATCAGTTGGTCTGCAAAACTTAGAGTTTTATGAATTCTTGACACCTCCCAGGGAGCCGCCATCCCCAGGTGGAGCCTATGTTAGAACCCTATATAATAGGGGAATTAGTATTCTGGCTGATATTTATTTTGGGCAAAACACATTTTTCTCATGGCGCATAGTGAAAATGCAAAGCATTGACAGAATACAGTGACAATGTTATCTCCTAAAATAGCACATTCAAGTTTGTCATTTTTAGGGGAGGTTACAGGTTTCGGTGGTTTAGGCGAACCTGAAGGCATTCATTAACCACTGAAAACTGGGGCTTTCGGTGGTTAAAAGAGAAAAGAAAAGCTTGATTAACCACCGAAAACACATAATCTTGGAAAGATCAGAGCCCACATTTTCACACGATCCAGATGTAAATTGGCGTAATGATGGAAGGCTAGCTGTCGAAAGCTAAGAAAACTGATGATGGCTGGAAAGATGGTATGATTAGTCCTAATCCAGATTTGATGCGATATGGTACCTGTCAAGACTCCACATACCATTTCACATTAAAAATCTGCGTACACAGGATTTTATGTTTGTTTTAGTTTCACCTAACTGTTTAAATCTTCACGTATCTTTCATAAATCCATTTCCAAGGAATATCACTGTAATGATTTCCCATTCAATTAATCATTTGAAATTCCTTTGATTTAGGAATAAAACCCGAGCCTTCTATTATCCTCAGTTGTATCATATAGAAGCTCGAGTTTTCTATTATTCTCTGTTAAGACTCCATTTGTCACCTCCATCTTATAGAAGCCCAAGTCATTGCTATTCCTATGCCAATTAACTTGCCTCAGATCCATTTTTCTCCCTAACATTGTGTTGATTGTCTCTGATATCTCAGGCAATGTCAAGAATGTACAACGCTTGTTGCAACACCATGCTCTTGACATTCAGAATCCTAACAAGGTTTATTCTCTCATTGGAGGATTCTGCAGTAGTTCGGTTAACTTCCATGCAAAAGATGGTTCTGGTTATGAATTCATTGGAGATATGGTATTGAAGATAGATAAAATTAATCCACAGGTTGCATCTTGAAACATTTAAGCTTTCTCAAGGTGGAAGTGATTTGATGATGGCAGACAAATTCTTGCAAAGGCTCAACTAGAGCGTATTCTATCTTCCAATGGGTTGTCAGAGAATGTGTATGAGATTGCCTTAAAAAGCTTGGTTGCCTAGTTACATTGGAGATGGTTCTCTGACTTGCAAGATATGATGCTGGAAGGGTTTAACTTGAGACCTTAAGAATTGTATAATCTACAACTTGTGTGTGGAGTGCTCAGATGCAGAGACAATTGTTGCAATAAAGGTTCTGTAGTAGTAGAATTTCTTTGATGTTTGTCAGCAATTAGTGAAGGGTCAAATCTTGACCCTCGCAACTATTCTTGTGCATGTATCCTATCTCTTTTGAGTACATCAAAGGAACAACTTGTTTATAGCAATCGATATAAAAATCACAACTCAAAGCCAGTACCCAAGCTCCAGCGCAAAGTCACATGGAGGAGAAGCCCACGGGAGTACATGTGGCAAAGCATAAATCCAAGTGTTAAACAAAGGAACGTATGTGGCAAAGCATTCTGCTCTTCTAATCACAAGTGGCGAGTGGCAGTTTCAGCTTTCTAGAATCCGAGGCATCAGTTGAGTACTTTCAGTAGTAAGGAAATCGTTTCCACAAAGAAGGCAATAGTTACACATTCAGAGCATTATTTCCAGAGTTCTAGTAGTTATTGTCAAACAATTACCTAGAAAATATGGTAGTGTTACAAGTGTCATTATTTGTAACTGATTTCTATTTGTAGATGGCATATTCATGACTCGAGGGAGGAGGGCTAAAATAAATTTTGGTCTATATATGCACATGTAAAAGACAAAAAGGGGAACCTGAGAGGAAGTAGTTTTATTGGCTGGACTATGGGCTTTGCCATTCCATAAATCTTTTTTTGTAATCTCAAATGATCGATCAGTAATAGGCAAGCTGTTGATGGGATTCTTGTGTCAAGGTGTTGGTGGTGTTTCTTTTCTCTGTTATGTGTTTTTCTAGTTATCATTTCACATGTTTTCAAATTCTTATTGTCAAAGGATAGTAATAGAGCATAATTTATTGGTGAAATACTCTGCATCTGATCTTTTGGTAATCTTTATGTTTCTCTTCTAAAAGTTTAGTTTAGGAATTCTTAGCTGCTCCTTTGCTTGGTTTTTTCCTCCCCTATTTCTTCCTCATTTGACACCATTCAAATTTAATTCAATCCAACATTTCCACTACCTTTCCATGTGTAAGATATTTTTCTAGATCTGAGAGTGATTTATATATTCAAGCATAGACCCCATTTGCCCAATGGCCCTCCTTGTTGTCCCAAACCAACCATTTAAAAACCAAAAACCCCGATCCCTTATAACTAGCCTAATATTCTATTCCAACCCAAGTTAAAACACATAGAGAGAACCCTCTCTGAGTCTTGGAGGGCTAGATCCAAGATTCCAAGCGGTTGAAACAGTTACCTCCGTCAATTTCTTCTTTAGCTGAGAAATTACAGAGTGATAACATTTTGGCGAATCCACTGGGGAACGAGCTTTCGAGTTCTCCAGAAAATATATCAAGTTCAGATTTGTCTTCTGTTCACCATCAGAAGTCAAATCTGAACTTGATATATTTTCTGNCAAGTTCAGATTTGACTTCTGATGGTGAACAGAAGACAAACACAAGAAGGCTGTACCATTCACCTGGAGAATCCATTGTTTAAGATCCCGAGCTTCAAAGTTCACAAGCGACTTCACTGCCGAAGAATCCAGATTTCAAATCCTTGATGATGCTTCAAGATGACAAGGTATGTGGAAAATCCTATATCTTGTGAAGCTATAAAAGAATTCAGGAATGAGTTAGCAAATTTTTAAATTGATGAAGTTTTGTTAACAACCGTGTTTCATTGTTGGAAATCGAGAAAATTTTCTCATGAAGTTAAAATTTGTGTTCTCGAGTTGTTTGCTGAAAGACTTGAAAAGGATATTGAGCTCTTGAATACTCAGATTCAGTCCTACAGTTTCCAACATCCAAAACAGTTTCTTGAAAATCTTAAATCTCCAAAACCAAAGGAGATTGTATTACCTGTTGATGTGCAGATTGATGGTGATTATGTTTCCAAGTATAAGGCTGAAGTTGTAGATGCAGGGTTTAATTTTGAGAATGCAACTGATCAACTAGTCATTGAAGATCTAGAAGCGAATATCATGCATTATGCTTTAATTGATCCTATAGCGGATTACTTGGATGTTCATGTTAGCTTTAGTTTTCAAACATGTATTCTCTATAATGACCAAATATGTCACCAGTTGCCATTACATATTTCAGTTTTGATTTTCATCAAGCACGATGATGAAGCCCAATCATGGGATCAACTGCTTGGTTGGCTTCATTGCAATTTTTCATTACCTAATTGAGAAGTAACTGTTAGCAAAGTAGGGTAGGTAGATGTGTGCCAATAAGATCAACAGGATGAACACTTTTTTCTTTTCCACTTCTTCATAGTTTTGTTTTCGGTTTGGTTTGTATCCCTTCAATTTGGAATAGGTACAAGACATGTCAACATGCTTCAATTTGGGAACAACCCAATGATCACTAGTCTGCAAAACTCAGAATTTTATGAATTCTTGACACCTCCCAAGGAGCTTCCATGCCCAGGTGGAGCCTATGTTAGAACCTTATATAATAAGGGAATCAATATTCTGACTGATATTTATTTTGGAAAAAACGCATTTTCCTCATGGCGCATAGTGAAAATGCAAAGCATTGACATAATATAGTGACAATGTTATCTCCTAAAATAGCACAATCAAGTTTGTCATTTTTAGGGGAGGTTATAGGTTTCAGTGGTTTAGGCGAACCCGTAGGCATTCATTAACCACCGAAAACTGGGGATTTCGATGGTTAAAAGAGAAAATCAAAGCTCAATTAGCCACAAAAAACACGTAAGCTTGGAAAGATCAGAGCCCACATTTTCACACGATCCAGATGTAAATTGGCGTAATGATGGAAAGCTAACCGTCGAAAGTTAAGAAAATTGATGATGGAAATATGGTATGATTACTCCTAATCTAGATTTGATGTGATATGGTACTTGTCAAGACTCTACATACCATTTCACATTAAAACTCTACGTACACAGGATTTTATGTTTGTTTTAGTTCCACCTAACTGTTTAAATCTTCACGTATCTTTCATAAATCCATTTCCAAGGAATATCACCGTAATGATTTCCCATTCAATTAATCATTTGAAATTCCTTTGATTTAGGAATCAAACTCGAGCCTTATGTTATCCTCAGTTGTATCAAATAGAAGCCTGAGTTTTCTGTTATGCTCTGTTAAGACTCCGTTTGTCACCTCCATCTTACATAAGCCTAAGTCATTTCTATTCCTATGCCAATTAACTTGCCTCCGATCCGTTTTTCTCCCTAACATTATGATGAATGTCTTCGATATCCTGGGCAATGTCAAGAAAGTACAACGCTTGTTGCAGCACCCTGCTCTTGACATTTAGAATCCTAACAAGATTTATTCTCTCATTGGAGGATTCTGCAACAGTTCGGGTAACTTCCATGCAAAAGATGGTTCTGGTTATGAATTCATTGGAGATATGGTATTGAAGATAGATAAAATTAATCCATAGGATGCATCTCGAAACATTTAAGCTTTCTCAAGGTGGAAGTGATTTGATGAGGGAAAAAAAACTCTTACAAAGGCTCAACTAGAGCGTATTCTATCTTCCAATGGGTTGTCAAAGAATGTGTATGAGATTGCCTTAAAAATCTTGGCTGCCTAGTTGTATTGGAGACGGTTCTTTGACTTGCAAGATATGATGCTGGAAGGGTTTAACTCGAGACCTTAAAAATTGTATAATCTACAGCTTGCATGTGGAGTGCTCAGATGCAGAGACTACTTTTGCAATAAAGGTTTTGTAGTAGTAGAATTTCTTTGATGTTTTTCAACAAATGGTCAAGGGTCAAATCTCGACCCTCGCAACTATTCTTGTGCACGTATCCTATTTATTTTGAGTACATCAAAGCATCAGCTTGTTTATACCAATCAATATAAAAATCACAACTCAAAGCCAGTACCCAAGCTCCAACACAAATTCACATGGAGGAGAAGCCCACGGGAGTACATGTGGCAAAGCATAAATCCAAGTGTTAAACAGAGGAACATATGTGGCAAAGCATTCTGCTCTTCTAATCATAAGTGGTGAGTGACAGTTTCAACTTTCCAGAATCCGAGGCATCAGTTGACTGCTTTCAGTAGTCAGGAAATCGGTTCCACAAAGAAGGCAGTAGTTACACATTCAGAGCATTATTTCTAGAGTTCTAGTAGTTATTGTCAAACTGTTCCCTAGAAAATATGGTAGTGCTGCAAGTGTCATTATTTGTAACTGATTTCTATTTGTAGATGGCATATTCATGACTTGAGGGAGGAGCAATAAAAGAAATTTTGGTCTATATATGCACATGTAAGAGACAAAAAAGGGAACTTGAGAGGAAGTAGTTTTATTGGCTGGACTATGGGATTTGCCATTCCAGAAAGATTTTTCTGTAATCTCAAATGATCGATCAGTAATAGGCAAGCTATTGACAAGATTCTTGTGTCGAGGTGTTGGTGGTGTTTCTTTTCTCTGTTATGTGTTTTTCCAGTTATCATTTCACATGTTTTCAAATTCTTATTGTCAAAGGATAGTAATAGAGAAGAATTTATTGGTGAAATACTCTGCATCTNTCAAATTTAATTCAATCCAACATTTCCACTACCTTTCCCTGTGTAAGAGATTTGTCTAGATCTGAGAGTGAGTTATATATTAAAGCACAAACCCCATTTTCCCAATGGCCCTCCTTGTTGTCCCAAACCAACCATTTAAAAACTGAAATCCTCGATCCCTTATAACTAGCCTAATATTCTATTCCAACCCAAGTTAAAACACATAGAGAGAGCCCTCTCTGAGTCTTGGAGGGCTAGATCCAATATTCCAAGCGGTTGAAATAGTTACTTCCGTCAATTTCTTTTTCAGTCGAGAAATTACAGAGTGATAACATTTTGGCGACTCCACTAGGGAATGAGCTTTCGAGTTCTCCAGAAAATATATCAAGTTCATATTTGACTTCTGATGGTGAACAGAAGCCAAACAGAGGAAGGCTGTACCATTCACCTGGCGACTCCATTGTTCAAGATCCCGAGCTTCAAATTTCACAAGCGACTTCACTGCCGAAGAATCCAGATTTCAAAGCCTTGATGATGCTTCAAGATGACAGGGTATGTGGAAAATCCTATATCTTGTGAATCTATAAAAGAATTCAGGAATGAGTTAGCAAATTTTCAAATTGATAAAGTTTTGTTAACAACCATGTTTCATTGTTGGAAATCGAGATAATTTTCTTATGAAGTTAAAATTTGTGTTCTCGAGTTGTTTGCTGAAAGACTTGAAAAGGATATTGATCTTTTGAATACTCAGATTCATTCTTACAGTTTCCAACATCCAAAACAGTTTATTGAAAATCTTAAATCTCCAAAACCAAAGGAGATTGTATTACCTGTTGATGTGCAGATTGATGGTGATTATGTTTTCAAGTACAAGGCTGAAGCTGTAGATGCAGGATTTAATTTTGAGAATGCAACTGATCAACTAGTCATTGGAGATCTAGAAGAGAATATCATGCATCATGATTTAATTGATCCTATAGCGGATTACAAGGAGGTTCATGTTAACTTGAGTTTTCAAACATGTATTCTCTATAACGACCGAATATGTCACTAGTTGCCATTACATATTTCAGTTTTGATTTTCATCAAGCACGATGAGGAAGCCCAATCATGGGATCAACTGCTAGGTTGGCTTCATTGGCACTTTTTCATTACCTGATTGAGAAGTAACTGTTAGCAAAGTAGGGTAGGTAGATGTGTGCCAATAAGATCAACATGATGATAACTTTTTTCTTTTCCAGTTATTCATAGTTTTATTTTCGGTTTGGTTTGTATCCCTTCAGTTTGGAACATGTACAAGACATGGCAACATGCTTCAATTTGGGAACAACCCAATGATCAACTGGTCTGCAAAACTTTGAGTTTTATGAATTCTTGACACCTCCCAAGGAGTTGCCATCCCCAGGTGGAGCCTATGTTAGAACCCTATATAATAGGGGAATCAGTATTCTGACTGATATTTATTTTCGACAAAACGCATTTTCCTCATGGTGCATAGTGAAAATGCAAAGCATTGACAGAATATAGTGACAATGTTATCTCCTAAAATAGAACAATCAAGTTTGTCATTTTTAGGGGAGGTTACAGGTGTCGGTGGTTTAGGCGAACCCGTAGGCATTCATTAACCATCGAAAATTGGGGCTTTCGGTGGTTAAAAGAGAAAAGCAAAGCTCGATTAACGACCAAAAACACGTAAGCTTGGAAAATTCAGAGCCCACATTTTCGCATGATCCAGATGTAAATTGGTGTAATGATGAAAGGTTAACCGTCAAAAGTTAAGAAAACTGATGATGGAAAGATGGTATGATTACTCCTAATCTAGATTTGATGCGATATGGTACCTGTCAAGACTCCACATACCATTTCACATTAAAACTCTGTGTACACAGTGTTAACTCCTCTAATAAATTAGTGGATTTATTTGCTATTCTAGGTGATAGGTTGTGACCTCAAGTCATTTTTCGAAATTTCTGCAATTGTCAAGCTTAGGTTTTTGGTTCTGTTTTAGAAAATAATGTGATCCATGAAGTCTTCTTTTCCAAAATTTCTATAATTCCTTTTCAACAACTTACTTATGTTCAAAAGTGGGATGTGTGCCGAGGAAAGTTTCGACTTTCCACAGCTAAGGGATACTTTTCATTAATGGGTGCGCTCTTGAAAGCGGTCAATCTCAAAAGGTTTGACAATCAGTTTGCGGGTGGCGCGCTGTGGAAAGTACACGCTTTCCACAGCTAAGGAGCGGTTTCAATTGATATGGCGCGCTGTTGAAAGTAATTACTTTCGGCAGCTAAGGAGTGTCTTCTACAAAGCGGTGCACTGTGGAAAGTGCATACTTTCCGCAGCTAACAGGGGTTTTCGAAGGGGTCACGCGCTGGTGAAAGTGGCAAGCAAGCAGATTGATAGAGGCGTTTTCCACGGACCATTGTTGAAGCAGAGCGGGAATCACATGCGTGATATCCACGACTGAAAGAAATGATGATGTGATAAGCTAATGTCAGGCAAATCCAAGGCATGCGTCGATAATAATGGGAAATGATGCAAACTCAATTACACATGTCAGAATATGACTTCAATTCGAATTCGGTACAGAACCCACGCTCAATGCTCATGACATCCGGGAGGGAAAGTTTGTGTTCGGTGATGCAGGTACAGAGGAGGTACCGTCGGCCTGACACCATCAAATCACACAGCAGTTTCATATCACAAATCATTTCCAGAATGATGTTGAAGTTTTCATTTGTTCCAAAACAGAGCCAAAGCCTGAACTTCTTTCAACAACGCAGAACCTCGGCTCGACTAGGCGGTTACAGGGTTTACATTTGTCAAGTTTTTTGAGCTGCAGAATGGTGAGAAAACGCAGTGGCGCTTTACTCAAACGAGAATTGGATAACTTATCCTTTTTGCAATCACATCCCGAGGTCCAGAGGCATTTTTCAAATGCAGGCTGCATGGAATTTGTAGAAAGGTTACAAATTGGATGCCACCAGGCCACGGCTAAAGCCTTTGCTAGGACTTTTGATGGCAACAAAGCTCGCATCGGCTCTGTAGAAATCAAAGTGGATGAGGCTGTCATTGCCACAGCTACAGGATTGCCAAGAACGGGTCAAAAATGGTTCAAAACCACCGCTCCTAAGGATCTGGATTTCAGGGTCTATTTGAAAGAGGGGTACAAGCACAAAGCGTGGAGAAAAGGTATGCTTGTTTCGTATCTAGATGAAGAGTGGCAAGAGTTATTCAAAGGCATTCAATTATACATTACCTCAGAAGGAAGATATGACAAATTGATGATGTACCRCTTTAAACTCATGGATCACTTCACAGGCAAGACCCCCATCAATTTGCCTTATTTYCTATATCACAGTCTRACTAAGGTATGMAAGAGAATTAGAGCTCAACCTTTGAGCGTGAAAACTACTCTATGTCACCTAGGCCTCATTAAATTGATTCTTCTGCAAGAATTGAAACAATAGGGGAGGAGCTAGGAGCACTTTCTGTTCTGGGAAGGTTTTGACACCCAGAATCAGACTGCAAATGAACAAATGGCTGGTGTGAAGAAACAATCATCCCCTCAGAGCAGTTCAAGAAGAAGAAGAGATTTACCAGGACCTTCAGAAGACAGATTATCAGGACTGAAGCTCACAGGTCAAAGAGAAAATTAAATTTTGAGCAGGCAACAAAGCAGAGTACATAGCAAAATACAGGGTATCCAATAGAGAAGAGTGCAGGCAAGAACATATTTAACTTGCCTTATTCGGATTCTGAATCTGAGCAACAAATTCAATGCCCTGCCATTAAGAGTTCCGAGCAATCAGCTGAATGCGCACAGAACTATGAAACTTTCAGTCAGATAGAGCAGGGAGAATCATCAAAAAACCCTAGGTCGAATAAGTCTCAAAGGATCAAACATCTGAAGAAAGTAATCGCCCAGCAAGAAGTCTTGGAGCGGGTGATTAAGGATAGGTACAAAAAATTATCTGATAACTTTGCCAAGAAAAATGCAACGTTTGAAAGATTGGCCAAGGAGAGTGTCAGAGAGAAGAAGAGGAAGAAAAAGCTCACCAAAAACTACAACAGCTTGTGGTTGCTTACCAAACGCCTCAAAAGGAAGATCAAGAGGTTGAAATAGAAATTGAGGCAAAAACCCCACTCAGACCTGAAGGTTCTTGCTTAGGTTGTCGTCAATATGCAAGGTGAGAAGTCAGATGCTCACTGATTTTGGTTTGAAATCAATTTCGAAGGTGAAAACTCTTTTTGTGCACTATCGGGACTTTCAACAGTGCCAGGCTACTATTTCATTACTTGTTAGCTCTGGAAAGCGACAACTTTCAACAGCTAACCCGTGAAAAAATCAAACGGTTACGCTGTTGAAAGATGAGCAAGCAAGTTTTGAGGCTGAAAATGCAACAGTTTAGTTCAAACATGTTTTGGAGATATGCCAGCGTATCAGTGAACTGTTAAATCACATACAAGAAGTTCAACCTCAGGGATTCGAGGGATTTTGGTTGCACATTCAAAGCCATTTCCTAAAAACTAGGCCATGAATATTGGAAAATTAAACAGTCATATACAGGTGTCATGTTGCTTCACCACATTGCAGATGCTGAAAGCTGGAGGAGGCAAATGGCGATTTTGAAGACTCAAGACAGATCGACCTCTCAGTTCAGTTGTTGAAGACTTTAATTTCAAAGTTGTTTAAATAGAATAGAACTATTTTTTATTTAATAACAGATCCATGTTTTTAGGATCTGTACAACCGTTTGTAAGGGCTATAAATGCCTGTTTTTGATATCAAACAAGGGTTCGATTTTGAGTGATACTATGATGTTACTGTAATCACAGACTTATTCTTATTATACAGAAAATTACAAGCTTCTTTCAGTGGTGTTTGTCAGATCTTCTCTTCTTATCTCTGATATCTTATGAGTGAGGTTCTTTGTTGATGCTCATTCAGTCTGCATGTGACTGTCATCTCATTTGCTGATTGATTTAGTTGATGATCATAAGTTATTTCTTTGGTTGTTAAATCCATTGTACTTGTTGGTATGAAGTATAATCTGATTCAATAGCCTTTTTCCTCCTACATTCAATCAAACTTTGTCTGACTGCATTACTAGAAAGCCTTGTAAGATTTTATATTCCTAGACAGTATTGAATACACAGTTTGGTACGTAGATATTCATCTTGATCCACAAACCATTTCAACTATTAAAGAAAATATTTCCAAAAAGAGTAAGTTACCAAGCATCTCCGACTTACAGCCTAGGAGAGTTTCTTGGAGAGATAACAAATTGGCGCCGTTTCCGGGGAGAGGAGATCGAAGCTCATCTTCTCTGGGAGACGGCATAGATCTACTTCTTGATGATAGACAAGAAACAGACACTATCAGGTTGTGCATTTTCTATCTGGCGACTCCATTGAAGAAGTGGCTCCCAAAAGAGTTCACACCAGGGCAAACCCAGAAGGCCCATTGACAACATCAGTTCCTGATCCAGAAAAGATCATCAGCAAGGGAAAAGCTGCGCAAAGACAGGCTTCTGGATATGCAAGCACAATTGATTCAGGTATTCCAACTAATACTCATTCTTTCATATCTGAAAAGTCTTTGGTTGAATCCCCTACTGGAACCCAAAATTCCCAAGGAATAAGAAATTCATCTCAAGTTTCTAAAGTAGAAGAGCCTTCTTTTTCTTCTAATATTACTGATTCTGTCCTTGAGATTGACATTTCATCCCATCCAAAAGAATTGAATACTGAATCCTCCCCACAGACAAAAGATTCCTCTTCATCTCCTTTGGATTCATCACCTAGAAAACCTTCGAAAGGTGTTTTACACACTTACACCAATCTTCCTATCCTTGAAGAAATCCTCCATGATCTGTCCTCTAAAGGGGAAGAAAATTTAGCATTGTTGCTTGGTCAATTCTATAAAGCTTCTTACTTTCAATCTACTTCCGAAACTGCTGCTCAGCGTGAAGTAAGACAACCAGTCTTTTCCAACTCGGGAAACTCATCTCCTCCGAGTTACCCTTCTCCTCCATCCTCTCCTACAAGTTCCTCGTCTGTATCAATCACCAAGACTGCCATGGCTGCCCCTTTGACCAGAATGGAATAGATCTTGGCAAAAAGATATGCCCCACTTGTCTTGCCAAATCCCTTGTCTGCCATGCCAACAGGTGACTACTAGAAATATATGCCGAAGTTCACAGGAGCAGGGGAGTATACAGTTGAAGAACACATTGAAGCATTTTATGCTTATGCAGAAAACATAAATATTTCATAAGAAGATGTGTGGACTAGAGTCTTCGTTCAGAGTTTGGATGGCCAAGCCCGTAAATGGTTCAAAGAGCTACCAGCAAATTCTATCACTGGCATTGAACAACTAGATGAGGCATTC
>JASDQU010273997.1:0-15130 GCA_032191745.1 Picea mariana
TACTTTGAAGTGTCTTCCTATTAGGTAAGGGTGTCATTCTTAAATGCATGTAGTATGGTAAATATTTGTTTTTCATAAATGGGTTTGAGTAAGTGTTTTCTTTAAGTTGATTGCTTTCAAAGGCAAGGGGCATTCCTTCTTGTATTAAAGCTACACCAATGCCACTACCTGAGGCATCACACTCCACAATAATTTGTTTTGTGAATTCAGGTGTGGCTAGGATAGGAATTGTACACATAGCCTCCTTAATTTTTTCAAAATATTTGGTTGCTTCTTGAGTCCATGAAAATGCTTCCTTATTTAATAATGTTTTTAGAGGTGCCACTATTTTAATATAGTTCTTGACAAACTTGAGATAATATCTTATCAATCCCAAGTTTCTTCAAGGTTTTGGGAACTGGTCATTCCCTCATAGATTTAATTTTGTTAGGGTCCACTTTTACACCTTCAAGAGATACAATATGACCCAAATATTCCAATTCTTGAACCCCAAATGCACACTTGGAAGGATTTGCATAAAGTTGTTTCTCTTCCAAAAGTTGTAATACTCTGTCAACATGTTGTACATGCTCTTCCCAATATTTTTTTTAGATTAGTATGTCATCAAAAAATACTAACACAAATTTTCTAAGGAAGGTTTTGAGAATAGAATTCATCAAGATTTGGAATGTTGATGGTGCATTAGTAATTCCAAATGGCATAACCAAAAACTCATAATGACCTTCATGTTTTCTAAAGGTTGTTTTTAGCATGTCCTCCTGCCTCATTATGATATGTTGACATCCCAAATGAAGATCCAACTTAGTAAAGAAAATTGCTCCATGCAATTCATCTAATAATTCATCAATGACATGAATAAGAAACTTATCTTTGATGGCCATTTTGTTGAACTATCTATAATTTGGACACGGATTCCATGAACCATCCTTCTTTGTAACCGTCACTACTGATGAAGAGAAATAAATTTAGCTAGGTTGAATGATACTCGCCTCTAACATTTTTTGGATCATACACTCAATCTCACTCTTAGGTGGTATACTTCATGGTTGCAAATGAATAGCATGGTTATGATCTCAAGTAGGTGGAATAACCTTAGGCATCTCTCCAAATACCTTGGAATCTCTCAACATTGTTACCTTTTTTCTTTTTGATGTATCATTGTATCTTGAGGGTTTGTGGAGTAATAATGTTAGCCAATGCATGACAAAATATTATTGTAGTCTCTTCTATATCTAGGTCTTGTGATGGTTCCAATTCTTCATCATATTCTTTTTCATAGTCTATGTAGAATAATTTATTATCACTGCATTTATGCCCCTTACTGTACTTGCTATCAGAAACATAGTCCATTTTCTCTTCTTTCATCCATTTGTTGAGGTGTCAACCTTGTCGGTTGAGGTATCATTAACTTATGAAACCCAAAATGATCTTCGTTGCCTACATATGCTCCAATGGTAAACTTGTGTAAGAGAAATGGTGAGATCTCATTGATTGGGTGGAGAAGGAATATTTGGCCACTTGGATGGAATTACTTCTCCACCCAATCAATGATATATCAATCACTCATCCTATGTGTGACACATGAACATGAGAAAATAGTCCTTCTTTTATCCAATGTATTCTGTGTGTGTCTCATCATCTCACTTAGGTTGCCTTTTATAACATTGAGTTAACCATAAATCCAAAACCCTAGATCTCCAAAGTGATGAAGGGATGAGATTAAATCTCACCTTCACTTTATATCTAATGGCTAGGATTTAATCAACTCACTTAAGTTACTAATGCAATAAAACTTAGGCATTTAACTTCATTAAACTCACATTAATTCTAAAAATACATTCACTTAATAATCACTTTATCAAGTGAATTTCCTAAGGTTCTAAGAGGCATTACGAATGATGTCCACATGCTAAATAAATCAACTGACAAATAACTATCCGATGCTAAATACATCAACAATCCATCTTAGGAAGGAAGGTACTTCCACCACCCAAAGGTGGCTCTGTCTTTGCTACCATGGCTTCTCTCCAATCCGCTTGTTCAATTTCTCCCTTTTAAATGAAATATGTCCCTAGCATATCACTTAGACCCTTCTTCAAAGACTCGTTTCCTTTGAACATGCTCTTAGAATCCTTTTGCTTCTGAGCATCTTGCATGGCCATCTTGTACCATGAATCATTCTTAATAGACATGGAATGCTTCTCCTTCCCGCTTGAACTTGAAGGTTGAATTCCTCTTAGCTTCTCAACCTTCATAGATACCTACTCCTTGTTATTTGTCACTCTGTTGCTTTCCATTGCTCAGTAAGCCACTCAACAAAAACATTTTGTTGCCCGGATCCCTGCCCAGGCCATGATGCTCAGATTCTTTGTTTCCCATTTCACAGACCTGCTACCTGCTTCCCACTTCCTAAACCCTTGCTCGAAGTTTCCCATGGATACTCACAACCTTCTATTGTTGCCCGACTACTTCTCTAGGATGTTGAGTATTTTTTAGGCGTTACCTGACTATTTATTCCTATTGTTTGAAATTGTTTTGGGTATTTCTCTGTTGGAAGCTATTTGCATGGTTTGGCGGTTGTATGTGTGGCCTACGCCCTTCCTCCATCACATTTTGGATTTTTTTCTAACAGTTGGCCCTGCTTTCCCACATCCTAGATGGCGGCCAAAACTCCATCGTCTACTGTCGGTCGAAACCCCGACAAAACCTACCATTACACCCGATGACCCTCTTGTTGTAGCTTGATAGCCACTTGTTCTACGAATCTAATCCACAATTGTTGCACCATGGTTGACTTTGCTACTCAGATACTTCAACCTCCCTCTCAACCCATTGTTGTAATATACACCAACCTCTACTTCCAATACACTTACCTTTTGACTATCATTCCTCTGCTCCATGCGCTGCAACACCTTGTTACTCAGCCTCTATGACCACATTCACCTTATTTGCATCCCATAGCATGAACACCTTGGCTGCTTCACACCCTCGATCCATCGTGGCTATCACCTCCTAGCAGCCCGACTTGTGAGTGCTTGCACACTGATCCATGTGGGTTTTATCAGTTTCCTATTTTGTGGTCTATGATTTAATCCATTCATCGACCCAACCCCCCTAAATTGCTCTACTATGCACACACAGTCGTTACCCTGTTGATTATCCACCTCTGCTACAATATACAACTTTCACCTTAAGCACATGCATCAACTACTCAACCTCAAAACAATCCACTCAACAATCCACTCAACATATCTTCTATGTAACAACCAATCCATACATCATATGGAAAATGTAAAGTCCATATGAATGTATGATTTTCCTCCCTTTTTAATTTTTTAATTTTTTAATTTTTTGGGTTTACCTGCAACCTACAGACCTACAATAAAAAAATTATTGTTGCAAATAATCTCGATCTTGTGCAAATATGGCTCCTCTTTAGATACCAAGCTTTGTTATCATGCTAGTTTTCTTCCTTGTTGCACCTTTTATCCTGTCCTTGGCCCCTGCCCCTGCACACTTTGATGAAAGTCCTTCTCCACCCAATCAATGAGATCTCTCACTCACTCATCATGTGTGTGACACAAGCACATGAGCAAAGAGTCCTTCTTTTCTCCAATGTACTTTTTTTGTGTCTCATCCTCTCACTTAGGTTTCCTTTTATAATGTTGAGTTAACCCTAGATATCCAAAGTGATGAAGGGATGAGATTAAATCTAAACTTCACTTTAGATCTAATGGCTAGGATTTAATGAACTCACTTAAGTTACTAATGCCAAAAACTTAGGCATTTAACTTAATTAGACTCACAATAATTATAAAATTACATTCACTTAATAATTACTTTATCAAGTGAATTTCCTAAGGTTCTAAGAGGCATTACAGATGACTTCCACATGCCAGACACCAAGCTAATGTGGACGTACATGTTTGATGCTAAATACATCAATACAAATCAAAATTTTTCATTGACCTATCATTCATTTCATCAATTTGAATGTTCAATTTGGATAGTTGGTTTTGTATCTCCTCATTTTCTTCATGAGTCATGGAGGAGCTTTCTGGAGGTTTAATTGGTGAAATAATTTTGGATCTTTCTTTGGAGCCATGGAAAAAAGTTATTGTGTCTTAAGGATGAGGGAGTGTTAGGTGATATATCTCTCTGATATACGTGCAGGGTTCAACAATTTTACTCGACCCAATATATCAAGGCAACAACTAAGGAGGCTCAACCATGCCCTTAGTCATACTATCTGACTACCCAGGTAATAAAGAGTGGTCTCCTTGAGCATTGTTCTTGGTGTAATATAGAAACAAGATGGTTGAATAGCTTATATAATTTTGGTTTCAGGTATACCTAGGGGACTTCATATATACCCAAAGGTATGTGGAAGTGATATTCCATCTATAGGTATTGTCTAATGTAGTACTACTAGAAGGGGTACCAACATCGGTTACAAGAGTTTCCAACTTGGTGAAATGATGTGTTTCCACCCACGTGGAACTATGTGTATTTCCTATGTGTATTCTTCTCCAAACATAGTTTTACTTGTTGAATGATAGATCTTGTGTTATTTAAAGATGCCAGAACACTTCTCTATTTTTTTTTAAATGAGGTTGCTAACCACAAAAAAAGCTCTTAAAATCATGAGAAAATCACTTGTGCAAAAAACCCTAACTTCCACAAGAAATATATCATAAAATATAATAATTAAAAATCTAAAACAATTTCCACGTGTACTTCACCATGTCAACTTAGGATTTTGAGTCTAAAACTTGACTGAAAAAAATTATAGCGAAAAATTCCAAGATAACTGATTTCAAGCTTAGTCAAAAACCTTGTCTTCCATGGACTATATCTCCTAAAATGCAGTGAAAAAGAACTTGAAATTTTGACCACCTGGACTATGACATGTGTTCTAAGTCTCCACACAATTTATCTATTTGAAACCTCCCATAAAAAAATTTATATCAAAAATCCCAAGATGACTCGTTTAAGATTGAATTCAGGATGAGTCAAAAACCCTATCTTCCATAGGCTATATCTCCGAAAGTGTAATGAAATAAAACTTGAAATTTTTACTATAGGTACTTTGATATGTCTCCTAGGTAGCCTAAAATTTTTACTATCTAAGGTGTCCCACAAAAATAGTGATAGTGAAAATTCCAAGATGACTCGTTGAAGCAACAAAACCCTAGGATTGATGATCTTGATACCAAATGTTATGATCCAACACCTTAAAAATGATAAAAATTCAATGAATAATAGTCCAATTCAAGGGGGAAACCTTCTATTACAATATATTCAATGTACAAGATGAGAAAAGACGATCTTAATACTAGGTCTCCTTGGTATATATATAGGAGAAAAATGGTACAAATATAATGAAAGGGTACAATATATAGGGATTAATAAGAAGTTTTATACTTAACATGGGGTTTTTTATAGGGATTAACATTCTGCATATGTGGAGGGATTGTCTATGGCTAACACTTTTTCCATGAGAGAAAAATCAGATCTAGTCATTCAAGTGTTGGAAGGAATACCAATCTCAAAACCTGTAGATTGAAGTGTCTTATGTGCCCAAATTGGAAGGGGAAGAGTAGTGGTGGGAACTACTCTAGTATCTTCAGAAACTTTAGGTGGATCACTCGAACCAATAGATGAAATAGGATCTAGGTATTGCACAATACTTGAGGAAGGAGTAACATACACAAAATCAATTGAATATGGAGGCAATTGCAAGGCAACATGAGGTTTGACAGACTCAGGGGGTGGAGATCCTTCATTGAACATTACATCTCACCAAATGATGGCATCTTGTTTGGATGGATCAAACAACCTATAATATTTAGAATCCTCACTATAACCAACAAATATGCATTTATGAGATTTGGGCTCCAATTTCTTTCATTTGTCATTGCGAATATGTGCCCAACATTCACATCCAAATACCTTGAAATTACTAATGTATGGTTTCCTTCCACTCCACTTTTATTCATGAGTAAATTGAAAAAGTTCTTTAGTAGGAAACGAGTTCAAAATATGGTTAGAAAAATAAAAAAAATTCAGCCCAAAATCTTTTCTGCAATCCTTTTGAATGTAGCATACATCTAGTCATTTCCACCAAGGTTCTATTTTTCCTTTCTCCAACCCCATTTTGTTGGCGTGTGTAAGGAATTTTCCTTTGCTGTTGATTGCCATGCTTGGATAAATATGTTTCAAATTCATTCGTAGTGTACTCCCCCACATTGTCAGTTCTAAGAGTCTTGATACATTTACCAGATTATTTTTCAACAAGGGCTTTAAATTCTTGAAATACAACATAAGTTGCACTTTTATCCTTCAAGAAATAAAACCATATCTTCCTACTGTAATCATTAATAAAGGTAATGAAATGGACAACACCTAATAATGAGGGAGTCTCAAGAGGACCACATATGTCACTGCGAACCAGATGCAACTGCTCTTGGGCACGCCATGATTTATCCTTATCATACTTTTCCCTGTGATATTTACTGCGGACACAACCTTCACAAACATCTTTAGTGGACGAAATTGTAGGTAATCCAAGTTCCATTTTAGATAAAAGTTGTATTTTACCATAGTTCAAATGACCCAATATTTCATGCCACAAATTAATTTTTTCGTCAGCATGTGCAACATAGGAATGGAATGGTTTTTCACTGGGTGAAGTAAAACCAATGAAATTAAACAATCCCGCTTCACGATCAATCATACTTGATGAAACAATTTGGAAGTTTTTTTTGATATATTTCAAAACATATCTATCAAGTCATGCTTCAAACTTATAACATTTTTGACAAGCACAATAAGTAGAAAGGATATTGATGGGCATGCCTTTAGCATGGAAAACATCTTCCAATATAACATTAGGAACCTGAATATTACTAGAACCAACTACTGAAATCTACTTACCATCAATTATCAAAACTTTATGAGCCTTGTGTTTGTTTTTGTCATAAGAGGTGAATAATGAAGCAATACCAGTCATATGATTTGAGGCACCTGAATCGCTAATCCATTCCATAGAAGAAGAGGTGTTCCCTGGTTGAATAAAATAGGCACTGAGAGCTACACGTCGTTCCTTGGAGGATTTCTTTTTTTTTCTTTTTCCAATTCATTATGCCTATTAAATCAGTTCTTCTCAGCGTGATTGGTTTTTCCACAATGCTTGCAACATTTCCATACTTTCTTCTTTGAAGCATTTACAGGAGCACCATTAGAAGTTTGACGGGAAGTACTAGTAGCTTGAGGTATGGCGTTCTCATTAGAACCTTTGTATGGATTATTCTTATTGTTTTCCAAATGATATTTCCCAGTGGCTAGTTGACTTGATGATATCAACTTGTCCTTCTCACAAATCATCCCTTTGCAAAACTCTTCAAATGTAGGTTTCATGGATCCGTTATTAATTTCAATAGCACTATTTTGAGTTTGTATGAACATATCAAAAGATGAAGACAAATTATGTTCTACAAGGATAATACGATCTATATCAGTTTTCTTATAATATTTACCACAAGCATTAAGCTTCTCATTATAAGTTTTTAGCTTAGCCATAAATGACTCAATTCTTTAAAAATATTTAGGATCAAGCTCATGAATTTTCTTCTCTAAATAATAGACAAAAAAATCATCAGTCTTTTCATACAAAGAAGATAAAGTTTTTTATAACCTTAACAAGATTATCTTCAACTTCTATGTGTACCTGTAGTCTATATGAGACCATTTTCCCAATGAGGCCTCTTTCTTGTTCATAGCGCTCCTCCCATACAACTAATTCTTTGGCATCAATGGGTTTCTAGTTTTCACCATTGACGATGAGCCAAATATTCTTCCCACTGAGAATACCAATCATATTTCTCTTCCAAGCAAGATAGTTAGTGACAATTAACTCAGAAACTAAAACAACCTTTGAAATCATGATGTATAAATCTAAAAAACTAAGAGATAAATGTAAAGAATATTCACTCAAACCAAAGCAAAAAATGAGCGACAAAATAAAATGAATATGCATTTGCAACTATATATCTAAATGGAAAGGCCATGATCTTGAGGATGTAAACTGCAATATGTTCAACGTGAAGACAATAAGAGCCAAAAGGCACCATCACTGTAGCAAAATAATTGTCTGCAAAAGTAGATCTGAAATCCACGAACAACGACTCCCTCCAACAAGAAATGAACCAATGATATGATCCATGAGCACTAGATCTGCAATATGGTTTAGAACCCCACATGGCCGTACGATGCAACAAAAACCTTGTTTCTAAATAAACCTCTATGAATAACTTCAAAATTCTAGTAGCAAAGAATGCCCAACAAAAAATTCCCAAATCCCAAATCCCAGGGATGATCCAACAAAAACAAAAATACCGAGATATTTGTATGATTCTGGATGAGATAGATTGTCATACGGATCTGTACAGGGCATGAAGGGGAGAGGGAGGTGAACATACAACCCAGTAGATAGAAATAGAACCCCCCCAAAAAAAATTGTAGCTAAAGACCCTTCGGTTCAAAAGAAATTAGGTTCGAAAAAAAAATCAAGGCTTGGTAAAAACAATAGGCTTGTAAATCAAGAAACCTAAAAAATGTGCCCCCAAAACTTCCGGTTTTTTTTTTAAAATAAATTTCCTAGGCTAGGCTAGGAAAATCAATTCAAATTTGGGAAAATGAAAACCAAACGTAACAAGTGAATAGTCATTTTGATTAATTCCTCTGTTCTGAAAACAATGGTGAGGTCAAATTTGTTGAAAAATGCACAAAAATGGTGAGATCTGCCTAAATTTAATGAAAACTTAGGTGATTGTCTAGATATGATTGTAGCTCCACTAGAGAAGAGGGCCCCAAGAAAAAATATATTGAATTCTGATGCAAAAAATTCAATGTAGGATTTAAGCGAGATAGAGCTCGATAACTCGCTCTAATACCATGTTAGATCGGGAAAAAATGAAATAACATATACCAAAGAATCTAACCAATCTAATATTCTATGCAAAGCATCAGATAAATCTGTAAATCAAAGTGCAATAAATAAGAGAGACAAGAGAGGACAAAGTTTTTGTGGTAAAACATGGGAATGGAGAAACATCCACAGAAGCAGGGCTTTTAGTCTTCATGCAAACTCTCTAATATTACAATACTTGAGCATCCCCACATATGCATGACATCACACTTCATCTCTATCTAATAGGGCCTCATTCACCTTGATTATATATGGGAGAATATAAGGAGAACAATTCCCATGATGCATGTGGGATAAATATTTTTTATAAGATAGTTAGTTATTGAAGAATAACTTGGCCTACTAATATAAGTTTACAAAACGCCTTAGGCATGTATATGAGACAACTAGGAAATAATTAACACATTTCGACAATGTGGACCTGATATTTTATCCTTTTAAAATATTTTTAAGGTTCTAAGAAGTTCTTCTTTCGAAATTTCAACCATTAGGGATAAGCAATCCTCTTTTTTTACAAATCTTGGGAAGAATCTTGCTATCTTAAGGATGGATTCAATGGTGGCTCTAGGTTCCTACTTAAAATACATGTTGAAGCATTGAACTCCCTATACTTCCATATTAGGGAAGGAAGTTTCCCTAGTTTCATTAGTCTTGTCAATCCCCCAAACCACGTTGATGTTTTTCCAGTTGTTTGTGAAATGGTGGAAGAATTTTGTGTTTTCATCACCAGCTTGGAGCTAGATCACTCTACTTTTGATTCTCCATTCATTTTCTTTATCAAGTGATAATTTCCTCAATTTTCCCTCAAGCATATTGATATCAATGTTTTGATCATCTGAGAGAAAACCATGACCCGTTCCTTGATAATAAGTTTGCAATTTGGTCTCAATTTACTCAAGAAGTTTATTTTATTTCTTCCTTTTTTCATGGACCAATTTATAGTGGATTTTTTCTCTCTTTAGATTCTAGTGAAACTATATGGGAGGGGATTCTAGGGAAGAGGAATCATATGGTTTCAATCTCTCCTTCATTTTCTCTAGGAAGGATTCATCCCCTAACCGACATGGATTTAATTTGAAAGTGTTGGGGGTTTCTCTTGAAGGGAGGCCAATTCTAGAATTATTGCGCTAAGATCCAAGTATCCTCTTGAGGAGACCCATTGGTAGAGTTGGAGGTTCTCTTAAATAAAATATTCAAAAAACAAGAATCTATATAATCGTTTTGCCACCTGAGCTTCTCCTGTTTTTGTATTTCTCCATGTGGGTGTGAGTTTTGTGGGTTGAATATCCAACCACTGTTATAGCGTAATTTGACACCATATATGCTCATGACGACTCATTGTCCTTAGTTACATCCATTTCCCTATTTGCAGGAGAAAAATCCCCCTTTTCCACCATAAAAACATACTGAAAAATCCCATTTTTCTCGATGTACGTGACTCCCCTTAAAACAACTTGCATACATATGTTCCTTGCTAGTCAAAAACCCATGTGCATGTTTAATTGGCTCAAAACAATAATAAATATCAACATTTCATGAGGATTTGAAGGGTTCCCTAGGTTCTTGACCTCCTGTAGCATGTTCATAACCACTCCAACTATCAAAAAGGGAGCATAAAATAGAGCCTTGGGATGGAGGAAAAAGACATAAAAAAGATGCAGCCTTATGCTGGTAGTTTCCTTATAGCCCTGCAAGCCCATGTTTCCCTGTATTTCTGAGATTGCATTCCCCCCTTGAAAACCCTTGTTTTCATGATTTTTGTTCCCCTTTATCTCATCAAGAAGAAGTCTATTTCTTCCTTGGACTCACTGAAAAATAGAACTTAGAAGGTAGTACTCGTCATCTCAGGTGTTGGGTGGAGGAACTTGGAGCCTGGTTTCGAGATTGGGCCACAGCGGTTACAAGTTGTAACCAACCCTTTTGTTGTTTTCAAAAAAATAACTCTCATTCTCGTCCACGTATCTTTGTTAATTCATGGTTTTGATGATATTAGTTGTATTTCATTTTGAATCTAACATAGAAAGTGAATTGATTGTATTTAGTTAATTAGCGGATAAATACTTTCTTGCAGTTGCATACTTCTTTGTTTGCGGGACTTTCAGAATATTGTTGTGAAGGAGTTCTAGAGCAAAATACCTTGAGCGAGATCGACTTGAAACGATAGGTTTCAGGTATGTCCTCTTTCCTTTCTTCTGAAAGTTAGTTATTGTAGGTAGTTACTTTCACTTAACTTCTTAATTAAAGTTTGAGAGAATGCTTTTAGGGAATTGCTCTATTGTGGCTCGTGACCCAAATCGATAGCACTTAGATTTTTGTAACATAATTGGTGACCATACTAAGGATACTTTCTCCTAGTTTGGGTCATTACACCAACCACTTACATCCTTGATATGCATCTAGGAAATATTTGGGGATATCAATATTGAATTTCAAAAGTTTAGCCAAGTGTGCAATATGATTCTTACGCCACTATTATTTTAGGAACATTGTATATGTCCTAGCTAGTGGTCTAAATTCCAGCATCTCTATAGACACTTTAGCTATTGTCTTGACTGTAGCTTCCATAATTTCCATTTTTTCACTCTTATCATGTAGATATCTTCTTGTCTTGTTCATTTTTTCTTGCAACTTATGGTTCTCCACTCTCAACTTCTAGTTGTATTCTACTTTCTACATAGTCATAATTTGGATTTTTTCTTGCATAAGTTGGAGATGATGCTCCAATTCTTGAGAAGCCTCATATTTATGTTTTCCTTATTATCTTCTTCAACCCTTCTTCACTTTATGACATCAACCTTGGCCTTCTCTAATTCTAACAAGGTTGCATAGAGGAGATTTTCGACAGGTGTTTTTGTTTTGTAGGTTCCTTCAAGTGGTTTCCCTTCTTTCACCATTGTCTCCTCTTGAGGTTATTTCCCCTTCGTTTCTTTTAGCAATTCTAGACTAGGAGAGTCCTTGACCTCTTCCACCTGGGAAGTGATGGTGAGTGGAGTGGATGACACTGGAATTTCTTCCATTTGATTCCTGATTCTATTGGTCTTTCTTTTGGGTTGTACCCATTATGCACTGGTGATTTTCAAGGAACTGGTAGTGGGGGTTCCTAAATAATTCAAAGCATCAACCACTTCTTTGTATTTTTCATCTAACTTATACTTTTTATTTTATTGTTTTGACCTTTTGGGGCTGGTGATTTTATTAGGTTCTTCTCCCTTTTTATTTTCCTCTTCTTTAATAGATGCATGAACCTTTTCAAATGTCTGTTTATCCATGTTTATGGAATCTACCCATAAAATTCTATGCCTCAAAGTCCTAAGGGAATCTAAAACTATCATCTTGATGATTCCATGATGTGATAATAATTCTTGTTTTCCTCTCTGTACTTTTAGACTCATCTATTTTAATGATTGGAGGAGGAGGTAAGGGATGCTTAAGTTCTGATGTCCTTCCCAATTTAGAAGATGTCTAAGTTGGTGTAATAATTTAAAGTGGTAAGCATAGACTACACTCAATATTCCCTCACAGATGATGTATTTTATGATATGATAGGCCACCTCTAGTCATGGGTGAGGAAGGCTTTCCTTTTTTATGTCGTTTTTATCCTCATCAAGTTTCTCATTTTGGAGGAAGAATGCCTTCTTGGAATTAAGGGCTTCTTTCCTCTCTTCTTTGTCCCAAGGGATGCCTAAGGGAAAACTACAAACCTTGTTGATGGAGGCCTCATTAATTCTAATTTTTAGTCCCCTTATTGTGGTCACGTATTCATATTCTTGTATATTATAGAAATTATGATCAAATTCTATGGATACCTCATCATCAAAACCTCTAAGTCTTTCAAAGTATCCCAACCAATCACATCTCTGAAAAATTTCTACTATCTTAGGATTATCATAAACCTTAGAACGCTTTGTTGGTTCTCTCCTTTTGAATCCAACTCCCATGATCGTTGTCAAGGATGATGGGTTGATTTTTTTAGAAGAGAGAAAGGTTGGTTATTGGTTTCCTATAGAATAATCAAGTTGAATTGTTCCTTAGAGAGGATGACAAATCGAGTTAGATTTTAGGCAAACATGGTGATAAAAAAAAATTCAACAAGGGTTTTGCTTCAGAGAAGAGAGGAAAAATTAGGGTTTTCTTGAAAATTCTCAAGTTGACATGTTTCTTTGCAGTCATTCCTGTAGAAACAGATCCTATAGAAACATATTTCTATAGGAAATGTGTAAATTGGGATTCTACAAGATATATTTACAAAGACTCACAAAAAATCTAGTGCTGAAAGGATTGTCTGTAAACATAAGCACTTTGACAACAATTGAGGGGAATTTAACACAAGGAGAGTAGGTTGTTTTTAGAAATTTTCTATAGAACTTGGACTGTGGGAGAAATATCATGTTTCTATAGAACGAAAGTTTCTTGTTGTTCGAGAACCCATAAAACCTCCAACACTGCCCATATGTATCAAAAATCATAAAGATTGAAATAATTGTAGCAAATGTTGAGATTGTAGAGCTATTTATTTTCCTAAGGTTTCAAGGATACCTGAAGTGATTATGTTCTTGTGGCATCCTTGAATTCTATGACTACGAGTGTTTTTCTTTCCTTCCTCACCCGCGATCTCGTCTTCTTACTTCCATAGAGCTTGAATTACCCCTTCTTTCTTCTAATTTCAAAATGGTGCTTCAATTTATATTTAACTTTGAGTTGTGCCCCCAAATCTCATATTGGAATGTTGTCTTGTCATAGTATTCGTCTTGATGTTTTTATGATTCCTTAATTCATGCTTCCTAACTCATATCAACGAACCTCCACTTAAACCATTTAATCTCCACATGTCAATTTGAATCTTGGCATGAATTATGGCCACCCCCGTTGACAAGACGTGAACATCCTCATTATTATAACCATATAGACTTAATAAATGCTTGACCATATGAAATAAGCATAGATAGATATGTATGAAGCTTAATTTAATGTTGAGAGGATAGATAGTTATGTTACCTTTGTTTACCTTTGCATGCACATTAATTTTGCTTCTTGCAGGTAGCTGGAGTACTAATGGAAATGGTGGTTTGTCTTCTTGATGGTGTCTTTAGATTATCTTGACGTCCTCCTAAATATTATATCTATAATGTATTATGATATCACAGTCTCCAATCATTCTACATGATATAGGGCATCATGTAGATTTGTTTCTATTATGCTAAATATTTTCTTCAGGATACAAAGTATCATGTAGATTTGATTTTTGTTTCTTTTCCGAGGGTATATATGATGGAAAAATGGTTGGAGAAGGTGGTTCTATTACTGATATTAACACTTGAATTGCTAATTTTGGTCTTGAATATGATTTTATCCCATGATTTGTAGAATTGGTCTTGTTAGATTGATCATGTAGAATCTTGTAGTTTGATCCTGTAGAATCTTGTAGGATGATCCTGTAGAATAACCTTGTAGGTTGTTTTTATTGAAATAAATGATAGAATGAAATGTGTTGGACATGGAAAGTGGTATGAATGATGGAAATGAAAAACATGGATGAGAATATGGAGATGATGAAAACAGTTTTGTATGAATGATGAAAGAAAATTGAGAATGTGTATTTTCTCTATTGAGTTTTTGTTGATTGTTGATTGTATTCTTGTGTAGATGGTTGCGACAATGAAGTTTTGGGTACCTGCAAAAAAAAACATTAGTAAAAAACCTTTTCTTTTCTTTTTTTCTCTTTTTTCTTTTTGTGTTTCTTGTTTATTTCTTTTATTTCTTTATTTCTTTTTTCATGGCAGAAGTGTCATCACTAGTTTTCACCAATGCCCTGCCTCATCAAGCCTCTGGGATGTTTTCTTGATGAGGATATTAATTTATTCTTCATATTTGAGGTTGCCTCTATTGGAGGTTTTCACCCTGTTAGGCGAAAATATTGTCGTTTAATTACGTCGTAGTAATTGCCCAACCATTTAATTTGTCAATCCAAGGTTCGTAGGCTTACGAAGCACATGCACTATATATGCAGGAGTAGGCATCTAACTCTAATCTAAGAAAATTCAATCAAATCCTAACTCTTTCATTCCACTTAATAAGACTTAGTTGTTGTAGGAAAGAAAACACTAGCTCCCTTTTAGGAGGTCCTCTCAAGATGTTTCACAA
>JASDQU010273999.1:0-15130 GCA_032191745.1 Picea mariana
TTCCAAGTGCAGGGTGGCATACTTAATTGCTTCAGCTTCGGTCGTTGGGTTACGTTTGATCTAAGTTTTCAACTTATGTACCCAGGCCTTGGTCATGCTATTTGTTGACCCATCAAAGGGTGGAATAGTCAACCTTTCCACCTTGCACATGAGATCAAAATTATGTGGGATTTGTTCTCCTTTGTTCCCCTCCTTTGGATATAATTATGTTTGAGGTTGCATAAGTATTTATAGGAAAATTTCTCATGGATGTCTACATCTATAGTCTTGTACTCCCTATATGAGGTGTTAATATCAAGCCCCTGATCCGGTTACACATGTGCTTCTATAGGATGCCCCGTCATGAACTGTTGTAATAAAGGCCTAAGAATCTTTAGGCTCCTGCTCTAAGTTGGGGTATGGTTATTGCAACTCTTAGTGTGCATTTTGTCACCCCAATGAGATCCATTGGGTCCAACCTGACCTATTCCATTCATACTCCCATGCTGGCCTATCAACTTTGTGAGCGCCTCAAGCATCTATTTCTATAACCTTGTTGTCTCTGCCTCTCTTTAGGATGATTCAAGTTGACCCTTGACCAGATCTTGTAATATCTAGAGCATATTTATATCATGGTTGTCTCACATGCTTCCTTTTGGTTCTAACTTTGTGTGATTTTCTTCTCTTTCTCTTTCCATTGACTCTCGAGAGTTTTTTCCTCCACACCCTTTTATTCTAGGCATCAATGTATTCATAGGCTGGCAGAATCACCAACTTCGATACCACTGTAATGTTACTAACTAGGCTAGGAGGGAATTTTAATATTTTTTGCCCAAAATGTGTTGTTTCTTTTTATATGAATGTATTGCTAACTTCTTATATATATTTTTCTCAATGAGGAATATTTTCAAACATATAGCATACATTCATTACACAAATATGGAGTAGATAATCATGGCATATTATTATGGATGGAAACTCCCAAAATTAGTATAATGATGTGTAATGGTTGTAATAAAACTTCATAATACTATTGAGCACACAAATCTAATGTCTTCCAGTCAGCTACACAATCTACTACAGAAACACACAAGAAAACATGGAATAATTCCAACCTGTGGTGTCCACTGGTCCAAGACTCACCAATCCTTACTCTAGTATGCTCCAACAACTCCAATCTAAAGTGAATCCCCTCTTGAGCTCCTCACAATCTTGGTCTGGTAGATGGCTACAAACCCCAATTTGCAGAGGTCCTCGTGACATGGCTATGTGGTTTCTAGTGGGGCCTCACGGGAAAACCTGTGCTCAACCCGTGGGGGTGTCCCCTTTTGCAAATGCATGAAACCCTCCTAGAACTTGTGGATTTAAAAATCAACCTCTTCTTGAAAATTTCGACAAACACCTTGCGCAAGCCAATATGCTTCCCAAATACCTCCAACATGAAATCAAACTCCAAATGAACTACAATGAGAGCTCCAAATGAATCATCCTCTTCTATAGCTAGGGTGAAAATTGCACCACAAAAACCAAACCTATAGTGGAAGGGTTTTTCCCAAAATACCAAGGAAAATGATGGCTACAAGAGCACTCAATAAGATATCAAATCATAATGCCAAGGCGAAGGGTTACTCCTCTATTTATCCTTCCTTTTTAACTTCTATATCTTTCCCCCATCTTGACCAAATCAAATCTTGTGTTAGGGACTTAACCTACCTAACCTTTCGCATAGGTAGTGTTGGTATTAAGTTCTACACCTGATTGCTAAAGGGTAGAGCTAGGCCACCTCATTTGTTGGAATGATTTGTTTTTTGTAAGTTTGGTTTGTTTGTTTTGATGGTCGACTGATGGATGAGATTCAAGAGAATGGATCTAGTTGAACAGTTCAAAATTATTCACCACAATGTTTCCCTTATCCATTGGCATGCATTCTGGTGTAACAGATAAAAGATGTAAAAGAAGAACAAAACCATTGACAAACATACAATTTTTCACTTGTAGCTAGCAATTTTAGATCTAACATATTGCATTAAACCTAAAACAATAATTTGAATAAATTTATCAACAGTTTGTAAACACATTAGTTGAAAGATAAAAAAAAATTTCAAGACATTCAACATGCATCCAAATAAGAAGAAAACACAAGCATGATTGAGAAAAAGACAATCTGTTCACCATAAATTATATTCACTGAGTTGAAAACTTTGTAGATATTTACACTTCATAAGACCAGTCTATATCCTAATAGTTTGATGCACCCAAAAAAGCTGAACCCCTTTACATTCACATATTCATCTATTTATCCACCAAAAGGATTTGAATTCCTATCTAAGATCTAAATTCTAGAGTTAATTTCTGCATTACATCGAAACCTGTAGATATCAACTTAACCATTCAGTTATGATTACAATTCATGAACACTTCTTTAAACTGAGTGAAGAAAAGTTTAAGTGCTAGTTTGTAGGAATAAATCCCCTCTTCTGGGCCCATTACTTCGAGCTAATTAAAACATTTTTTTTATCAAAAATATCTTTATTACAACTAGATGTAATATCTCTAACTAAAACAAAAATATTCTATAACTAGAGATAGAATCATTGTTGATAACAAAAAGTGTAAGAGTTGCACAACAAGAGTCTTCAAAGGTTGGAACTTGTTGTTGACTTTGCATGGATCCACACATATGCCACTAGCTGGAGAAAGAAACCTTCAACGTTGGAACACAGCTTGCACAAGCTTCATATTCCCTTACTCACTGACAGCAAAGACTTAGATGATTTCTTTTAGGAACATGCAAGTATTTTGAAGTTTCTTCTGCAACTTTTGGTACTTTCTCTGTAGTTTTGAATGTTGCATATCAAGAGATTGATATTGTTGCTGCAGCTCTTGAATATGCTGCCTCATGCTATCATTTTGTTGTTTGAGGGTTTCCACCTGTTATTTGTTGTCCTCCATTTCCCTGTCACCTTCAACTTTAGGCTTAATGTCTATTTTCAATCTGTTTCCATTTTTAAGTTCACGCTCTTCATCAGCAGCAAGCCTGTTGATATCAATGGCAATCTTAGATTTCCTAGGTCTCATCTCATACCTGGTATTGTTCTCAGGTTTGTCTTCGATTTTGTCTTTCATAGGATCATGTACCATTATCATTTTCCCCTTTTCCTCTGGCTTGGTCTCTTCTAAAACTTGCAATGGGATTTACTCTATTTCTGGACCAATTTCTTTGAAATCTTGCTCAGGGTCTGGACCAGTGTCCACCAAATATTTCTCTGGGTATAGACTAGTGGTGAACTCTTCTTCCAAATCAATGGGTTTAATACCTAAGGTATGTCCCTTATTTCTCTTATTTATGGTCTTACCTATGAGAATTTCCTTCAAGGTGTGGATGGCCATTTCCTCCATGTTGGTAAACCTAGAGGGTTTGTCATCAACGTCTTGATCTTCAATTGAAATAGGCTTTTTCTCCTTAAGGGATGGATCAAACAAGGCTTTGTAGTTCAGCCTCAGCTGGTTGGTCAACCTAGTCTTCCAATTTGGTTTACTTGGAATTTCTAGGACATGCTCTATTGGCACAGGGGTAGACCCAGGGTTCATCTCCTAGAGTGCACCAACAAGCCCTAACTACTGGCCCTTTCAGCAACACCTGCGAAGTAGATGCAGTCTCACCCGAAGTAGCTATGGGGGGTTGCAGGACACGGGTGTCTACAACTAGAGGAAATACAAAGTGGATCCAATACAAAAACAACACAGTATCTAGATATCAGTTACGATCTTGGTCCTACTTCGCACAGTATATCTCATATCTAGCACAATAATGTAATAACAGATAAATCAGAAGACAAGAACACAACATAAAACCACACAACAACAAGATATACGTGGTTCACCCTCTCCCTAGGGCTACGTCCACAAAACTGTGCTTTATAATATATTAGGTGAAAGCATATAGTTCTATCTACGCTCTTAGCTAGAAGATCTTCTCTCTTCTCTCTTCTCCCTTCCCTATGCACCCTGCTACAGGGTTGATCTTCGCACCCAGGTGAAGATCTTACAACACAGACTTCTCTCACTGCTCAATGCTTCTCTCTCTCACAATAACAATAATCACTCCTAACCACAACGAACTTGGAACAAACCCTCTTCCATCATCTAGGTTCTTATTTATACACAACAATAGCTCACTGACATCCTTAGGTCGAAACCTAAGTGCCAAAACCCTAGATACCAAAACCCTAAGTGTCTAAAACCCTAGGTCAACTTTACCCACGTTTTCAAAGCTTCTCCAACTTGTATTTCCTTCTTTCTCGCGCGGTGCTCTCGAAGCATCCATTGGTGGCTTTTTCTTCTTGTTGAGTTGTCCACGATCCGTCTTCCTCGTTGATATCCTCATCCAACGAATTGATTTATCTTACTTCGCTTCGTCTTTTCTTCTCTTTTGCTCACTTTGACCCAGTATCAGTCACTGTGTCTTCCGCGTAGTTCTTATTCTGTATTTTCTGCCTTAATATTCATTTACTTATATAACCAAGGGCCAACAACCCCCAACACTCACTTGTGACTCATCTTGGGGCACTTCATCTCTGATCCTTCTGTTTTGCTTCGACTTCGGTTGCACGAAGCAACCGGTGCTTTTTGCTCTCTCCTCCCCCCACTATGTGCAGAATGTGTTTTCTGTGTCTGGTACCCAGTTTCAACTGCACCTGGTACCTGGACCCTTCTCCTTCGACTTTTAATGAGAGATGCGAGGGAGCTAGTTGGCATAGTACAATTTCAACTGGCTCACATTCACCAAACCTTCCTTCCATTCTCCATTCAACATCTTCAACTACGTAACTCCTCCTTCCATAACATAGAAAACCTCATATGGCCCTAGCCAATGTGTTATGAACTTCCCTGGATGCTTCATAAATTTTCTATCATAGACCAATACCAGATCTCCTTGCTTAAATGCTTTCTTCTTGATGTGCCTGTCATGGTAGGCCTTTTCTCGTTCCTTCTGAACTAGCTGATGGAATCCAACAATAAATCTATCTTCTTCTAGTTTGACCAACTGCGTGATCCTCTCTTGAATAGCGCCAGTGTCATCCATATCTGTAAAGGCTGCGATTATTAGACTAGGAACCAAATATTCCATCGGGACAACTACTTCTAGGCCATAAACCAACTTAAAGGGGGTTTTCATTGTTAGATTCTTCCAAGTGGTTCTATAGGCCCATAGTACTACTGGTACTCTTAAATCCCAGTCATCCTTGTGCACACTGTAGATCTTCGTCAACGTTGTCTCCAATATCTTATTGAATCTTCAACTGTCCCATTTGCTTGTGGATGGTAGGGTGTGCTCTTCTGATGATGGACTGCAAATTCCTCTGTCAAGGATTCAATGGTCTTATTAATAAAATGTGTGCCTTGATTGCTCGTAAGGATCTTCAGGCATCCAAACCTGGTTATGATATCATCAAATATAAAGCATGCAGCTGTAGTTGCCCTACAATCCTTAATTGTTCTTTCTTCGGCCCATCTAGTCAAGTACTATGTCGCAGTGATTATGTACCTTGCTCCAGTGCACTTTCCTGGTGGTTTTATAGGTCCCATGAAATCAATGGACCATTTCTCAAATGCTTGTAAGGTCAGTTGTTGTGCTAAAGGAATTTCATATCTTCTGGACGGTTTCCCAACACTTTGGCATACATCGCAGGCTCTATAGTAGTCCTTAGCATCTCTGTGTAAAGTAGGCCTCCAGAGGCCAACTCTAAGGACCTTCTGCGTAGTTTCATTTCCTGCGTAGTGTCCTCCTATGATGCCTTCATGAGCTTCTTCCAAAATCAATGGTATTTCTACTTCCATAACACATATCCTCAAGATCTCATCAGGTCCCATGTTATATAGTTGTCCATCTATAAGTGAAAATTCTGTAGCGCGGACCACCAGTTGTTTCTTCTGAATAATTGTGTATTCACTAGGTGCCATTCCTGTTGATAGAAACTGGACTATCTCGACGAAGTGATCATCAATCTTTCTAATGGCTAGCAAATGTGCATCCAACAGTGTATCCTCCAAACTACTAGGTTCCTCTCCATGTTCCAACCTTGACAAGTGGTCAGGTCCTTTGTTCATTCTCCCTGGCTTAACCACGATATCAATCATATTACTGAAATAGCAGAAACCACCTACTTATTCTCCCTCCCAACACTGGCTTGTTGACTAGGCACGGAGTGATCAGTAAACATTTTAAAGTGTCCTCCCAACAAGTAGTGGAGAAACTTCTGCAATGCATACACCATGGCTAACCCTTCTCTCTCAATGGTGGTGTAATTAATCTCAGTTGTTGATAGCTTCCTAGTAGCAAAGGCTAACGGGTGGTCAATGTCTCCAGCTCCCAGTTTTGCTAACATGGATCCTAATGAAATAGAAGATGCATCGACATGCACATGAAATTCCTTGCTCCAATATGGGAAAACCAAAATAGGCGCAATAACCATTTTCTATTTCAGTGTGTTGAAGCTCTGCTGGCATTCTTCTGTCCATTGAAACTGACAATCTTTCTTAAAAATCTTCTCCATCAGTGTTGTAATATGTGCATAGCCTTTAATGAACTTCCTGTAGTATCCAGTATGTCCCAACATAGAGCGCAACTATTTGACTGAAGTAGGAGGGGAAAAATCAATTATACTAGCAATCTTAGATGGATATACCAGCAATCCCTACTTACATACAATATGGCCTAGCAACACTCCAAAGGGTGAGAGGAAGATGCACTTCTTCAGGTTCAAGGCAATCTGACACTATCTGCACTTATTCAACATTAGTCTTAAACATTCAATATGATTTTGCAATAAGCTAAAAATAGTCCAATCATCAAAGTATGATTCCAGAAATTTGTGTAAAAACTCCTTGAATGCTTCGACCACCACCCTGGAAAGGATGGTTGGTGCATTATTCAATCCAAACAACATCACTGTATACTGGTAGGATCCCCATTCTGTTGCAAATGTGGTCTTATGGCGATCTTCCTTGGCAATATGGATCTGATGGTATCCTGAAAATCCATCTGTAAAAGAATATACCTCCTGTCCTCCTACATTATCTAGCATTTCGTCAGTAAATGGTGTAGGGAATGGGTCATGCAAACATGCATCATTCAGCTTCCTGAGATCTACACAGATCCTGATCTCTCATGTCTTCTTGTCTTGTACCATCATAGGACTAATCCACTCTGACTCTTCAACAGGTTTTATGATTCTTGCTTCTAGCATTCTGTCTAATTCAATCTTCACTTTCTCCTTATATTTAGGGTTCAATCTGTAGGGTCTCTGTTTGACTATTTTTGCATATGGTTTCAAAGAGATCTTCATCTCTCCCATGGGCACTTTAATTCCCTTCATATCAGTGAACTTGGTTGGAAACAAGTCCTGATATTCATGCAGTAACTCTGTGATCTTGTCAATAGTGGCAACATCCCAATAATCTCCAACATTTGCAAGCTTCGGTGTTTTCTCTGTTCCAATGTTAACTTTCTGGATCTTGATTGGTTTTCCAATGAAAGGTAGCTCGACCCCTTGTCCTTCTATGTCTCTTTGTCCTTTTCTTTCGACGATGTTCACCTTCCTAGGATCATCATCTTTGTCAGCATTGATATTGTAACAACCTTGCAATTTTTGAAGAGGCACAGTCCATTCGTCCTCTTCTTGTTCCAAAGGGAGGCTAGGTGCCTCCTCAAATACTTTCTGTCTTACAATCTGTAATGCTTGATCCACTGTAGGATATTGGCTTTCAAACAAAAAGGTAATTACAAAGTTCTAAGTCATACCTTCCCAGTCTGCAGTGATGAGGCACAGTTCGGCTTGAAGATACCAATTGATAGGGGTTGTGTCCAGTGTGTTAATGAATTTTTGCACCCACTTCTCTTGAGGAATGTTGCTCCAGGATTCCTCGCAACTTCGCACATGGTCCTTCAGACAACTTTGACCTGTGTACCTAACTTCACAACCTTCTACTTGTTCTGAAAATCACGCTGTCATCAAAGTGTGACTTTGCACCCATTCTATAATGTTGTTCTTGTGTGTCCCCCACCATCTTGCTGGAGTTGCTTTCAAGGCCTCATCCAGTGCCAACAATATTTTTTGTATTGGTACAATTTCTTCAAATTCCAACAAGAAAGCTTCCAAATGATTTAAGCCATCAAAGGTGGGCAAATTACTTACTGTTGTGCTGATCCAACGAACTTATCTGGTTAATCTAGCACACCTCCCTGTAGATACTTCATACATTTTGTTCTGCCATCTCTCCAGTTCTTCTTCTGAATCTGATGAACATGCGTTGTCACTTCGCCAACTTAGGTTCCCATCTGTTGTAGGATTAATGTAATCTTGTTATCTGGCTGTTAATTTGTATATGTTTTCTAGTTCATACGTGCGATCTTCTTCTCTGATGGGTTTTGTGTATCTCCAACCTTCATCAGGATCCAAAGGTGCAATGACCCTAAGGCCATCTCCTTCAAACTTCATTCTCCTTTTCTTTAAATCAACCACAGTGGAATTATTGAAAGCCCAATAAATTCCTAACAATGCGGGGTAAGGATAGCTATCATCAACTATCTCAATCACCTCGAAGTCTGCAAACGTCCTTACTTTGTCGATGTCCATAGGGACATGTTCCAATCTTCCAAAGGGGCTTACAACTTGTTTATTAGCCATCCTAATCCTGATAGGGGAATATATCAACTTAGGTTTTCTCATTAGTGCCTAGGTCTGCTTCGTCATGACATTGACCTCTGACCCTAAGTCGAGGACCACATAGTCTATATCATACTCTCCAATTTGAGCATTCAGGTGTAGTTCCTTATTTGTCCTTCTATTTTTAGAGATTTGGTGAACAACTCTATTCAACAAGGGATCCACCTTTGCTATCTTGTACTGTCTGATTAAATTTTGTAGCTCTTGTACAACACTTTCATCCTTTATTAAACTGATGCAAGTGAATCAGAATTCCATGAGTTTACTTACCTCTTTTCCTTCTCCAGGTGAAGTAGACCGATCAAAGGCCAGAGGCATTCCACATTCTCTCACTTATGGTCGTGCCTTTGATGAAGAAGCCTGATCTCTCCCGAATTCTTTTATTGCTTCCTCAAATATATGTTTCTCTCTCTTTGGATAAAAATATTGTGTCTTCTCTGCATCTTTTCTGACTCCTGATTGTTCTGTGGTCTTCCCTAGAGTCACCTTGTATTCTCCTATAGAAATGCCTCCTCTAGTGATAACAACAACTCTAGGGTCCTCTCTGTGAGGTTCAACGTATATCAGTTGCACTTGCTGGTTCACACCCTGTCTTTCCTTAAGCTTAGCTAGCAATGCTGGACATTCCTCAATAACATGTTCGAATGAGTTACAGTAACTGCATGTGGTACAAGGGTTCTGACAGTCCCTTGCCAAGTGTTCTAGCTGTGCGTAGTTATAACAGATGATTTTACCTCTATCTCGACCCATACCTCCTCCTCATCCTCTTCCTCTGAATCCACCACGAGGGTTGAATTTTCTTCTTCCAGGGGAATGATACTGCGTAGTGTTCCCTTCTTGTTGTACTTCACCTTGAATTTTGTATACATCTCTTGACCTTTCATGCATGAGATCATAGGCCCTACAATCCCTATCCTCGTGCCCTACTAACTTGCAGAATGTGCAATACATATTTGTGGGTACCTGAACATATTTTTTCATGTAATATCATTCACCAGGGTGATGTCTATTTCTACATACCTCGCATCATGGTAGAGTAACCTGCTTTAAAGGGTTCATAGCTCCATATGCCAAGTACTCATGAAATAGGGGGAAATTCTCCTTGTCATGGCCTTACGACTTGCATCTAATACCAAATGTCTTCTCTTTTATCTTTTCCCTTGTCTTTCTTCATATCTTCGACCTGCAGAGATAAGATAGTTAGATGACTCAATATTTGACTCATACCTGAGATGGATTCTCCCATAGGGGTTGATTCTAGTTTCATGGAGATCTCCAATGCCTCAGCCTGTGAAGCGACCTTCTCCTACATCAAGGGGACTCTGATGTGTGGTAGGAGGGCAGCGATGAACCATTCTTTTTTTTTCTCATCCAGGATCTGAAAGCTCAAATGGCATGTCAAGGTCTTAAATTTCTGATCAAACTCCCACAAAGGTTCAACTACTCTCTATTTGATTTCTTTCAGTTCTGTAATGCACTATGAATCTGATTTGGGTTTCTTGAATTCAACAGTCAACACAGTCTTAATGACATTCATTGTTTTAGGTGTAGCTCCTTGGACAAATTTCATGTATGAGCTCAGTGCGCAGTCTCTTAAGGTAGTGCTAAACTGAGCTCATTTAATAGCTTCATCAATGACATTCTTAATACTCCATACAACTTCACATAGAAACCAGTGCTGATCATAATCTTCAGATCCATCTCCTCTAATGGTGGGTAACCTCATCTCATCTGCCATAGATATTCCTATATTTCCTGACTGAATACATATTGAACTACTTGTACCAGTGCTATGAGTGTTCTGATAGCTTAGGTTAGTCTGGTTACTTAATGTTGCTAAAACAACAGGAAGAATAATAGTACTTACTTCAACAGTCTGCGCAATTCCTGAAGCTTCTGGCTCTTCTTGGCGAGCTTCTTCAGTCTATCCTTCCTCTACCCAATAGGTTTTGAATGATCTTCATTTGTCATATCTGCCTCTTTTCCACTGTAGAATCCCTCTTCCTCGTAGTTTTTCTTAAACAAGTTCGCGAGAGGAACTTCTTTGAATGCTCTCCCATTGTGCGTATGTCTAGTCTTTGTGTCACTATCACTGTCTGAGTTCTTGAACATTAGATTTTTCCAATCTGACCCACTATTGTACCTTCAAGATGTTCCTCTCATCCAATAACATCTTGATATTCAACTTCAAGAAGTGAAAAAATTTCCCTCGAGGTCCCTTAAAGAAATACCTCTCTTCTTGGATATATGACTCTACTTTATCAACAACAAACTCGGTGATGTACCCTCCAATGGTGTTATCGAACCAGTGATCTACTACTCTTGACATGACGTTATCAACTCTCTTGACCTTCTTGATCAACGTTGACATCCAAACCAAAGGTGGTCTAGATCTGATCTCAAACTGAGTATCTTCTAACCTAGCTAACCACTCATATAGCTCATGATGAATTCCTCCAAAGAAAATCCCATGTATATCAGTAAAGATATACCTTCCCAACCAGTCCTCGGTGCTAAGCTTAGGGTTCTTGTTCTGGGATTCTACGAAGTCCTTTTCTTGATCTTCTATCCACTTCTGAATCTTTGTCTTCGATTGAAACCACCTTGACATTCCCTCAAGAAGATTCTCGTCCCAACAATGGAACTATTTGTTGGCACAGGGGCAAACCCAAGGTTCAGCTCCTAGAGCGCACCAACAAGCCCTAACTACTAGCCCTTTCGGCAACACCTGGGAAGAAGATGCAGTCTCACCCGAAGTAGCTATGGGGGGTTGCAGGACACAGGTGTCTACAACCAGAGGAAATACAAAGTGGATCCAATACAAGAATGACACAACATCTAGATATCAGTTACCATCTTGGTCCTACTTTGCACAGTATATCTCAGATCTAGCACAATAATGTAATAATAAAGCAATTAGAAGACAAGAACACAACATAAAACCACACAACTACAAGATATATGTGGTTCACCCTCTCCCTAGGGCTACATCCATAGAACTGTGCTTTATAATATATTAGGTGAAAGCATACAGTTCTATCTGCACTCTTAGCTAGAAGATATTCTCTCTTCTCCCTTCCCTGCACACCCAGTTGCAGGGTTGATCTTCTCACCCAAATGATGATATTACAACACAGACTTCTCTCACTGCTCAATGCTTCTCTCTCACACAACAACAATAATCACTCCTAACCACAATGAACTTCGAACGAACCCTCTTCCCTCATCTAGGTTCTTATTTATACATTACAATATCTCACCGATAGCCTTAGGTCGAAACCTAAGTGCCAAAACCCTAGATACCAAAACCCTAGGTTTCTAAAACCCTAGGTCAACTTGACCTGCATTTTCAGGGCTTCGCCAGCATGTGTTTCCTTCTTTCTCATGCGGTTCTCTTGAAGCATCCATTAGTGGATTTTTCCACTTGTTGAGTTGTCCATGATCCGTGTTCCTTGCTAATTTGTCATTCCCGATCTCCTTGTCCAACAGATTGCTTTATCTTACTTCACTCTGTCTTTTCTTCTCTTCTGCTCACTTTGACCCAGTATCAGTCACTATGTCTTCCGTGCAGTTCGTATTCTATCTTTTCTGCCTTAATATTTGTTTACTTCCATAACCAAGGGCCAACATGCTCCCCCTTTTTCTTTCTGCCCTATTTCACCTTAGGATGCTCTCCAATCTGTGTGTCAAATGACACAAACTTAACTATAACTACTTCATGACTGGCCTGCTTATTTCTTTGTTGTTTTATTTCTTTCAATTTATGATTCTTTTGTACCTTCATAGCATTGGGCACATGTTCGACCTCAACATGCTCAAGAGATAGTTAGAATTTTGGACATACCTTTTTTTGGCCCTTTCTGACATAATTGGCTAGATTATTCCGAATGCTTGGAAGAAATAAAAAAGTCCATTAAAGATACATATGAGTACTTGATGTTGTTGATTCTATTTGGTGGGAGGATTTTTTCAATGGTCAAAGTGACATAATTTCAAGCTCAACAAATGAAGATACATTTTAGAAGACTCCATTTCATTGGTCACAGAATATGCCAAATGAATCCGAAGAAAGAAACATTATTGAGCAACAAGAATCTCGAGGTGTTATTGAGTTTTCACAAGTAGAGGAAAGAGAAATGTATATTGGTTCTAAAAGATCGCATGCACAACATGAAGCCATGGAAGACCTTTATAAGGGTTTGGTACATGATATTAAGGAGGGTAGCATGATTGTAGTCTTAGCGACTGAAGATCCACATGGTTATCCATTCTGGATTGCAAAGATTATAAATATTGATAAAGAAACTGGAGATGTTGTAGCAATTGAAGTGCATTGGTATGCAATAGGTACACACCCATTTAATGGTGTGTACAAGCTAGAGAAGGTGGTTGAGAAAAATGTCAGTAGAAAGCGAAAATAAAGGGTCAAAATACAACTTGTTGTCACACTGACCTCTTAAAATTAGAGGATGTTGACATACATGTTTATAAATTCAATTTGAAAAAGAGAAGAACTCTTTGCTCCCTAACCATAGAGATTATCAAGGGGTTGTTGCCATAAGAAATAACTGCAAGATGAGATTCCATTGAACCTGGTCGTATATCTAAAAGGATTTTGACATCTAAAATGTTGTGCATGCATGTAGACTCAGATGGTGTTGAAATATTGTGTAACTACAAAGAATATTCTTATCCCCTTTTGTGGATAAAGTAAAAGATAAAATATGTTTATTATTCATTAGATCAATCACCTTTTGTGTATTGATCATGTCGGGCATTGCAATTGACAAAATCCCCTTTTGCAGATTGGTCAAACCCTAATTGTAATAGGAAAATTAAGAATTTGGCCTCTAGGAAAATTAAAGTGGTTCTAACCACCCAGAAAGACAAGTCAGCCCTGCCAATGAAGAGACACCTCCTTTCAACACTCATCAGTTTGTATAAATAAAGGACACCAGCCACTCATTTGTTCACTCACTTATCTCACTCATCCAGTGCGCAAGTATTGAAAGAAGCTGCAGTTACCGGTTGTCAGAAGAAGGAAGAGAGAGAGGCACATTGCTTGGGAGAGGATATTCTCTAGTGTTTGGTTTATTGTCTTGGCATTGTATTGACTATCTATATTAAGGAAATTTTTCTGGGTTTTCTTCCCCATGAGGGTTTCCCAAGATAAATGTTGTGTATCTTGTGATTGTGTTTATCTCAATGATCCTATCTATGCTATCGTTATCTAGTAAATTGAAAAGTAACCTAATAGTAGCTTGAACTTTCACATGGTATCAGAGCTAAGTTGCAGAGAGCATCTTTCACAGGAAAAAGAAAAACATCACTATTGTCGTACAAGAAAATTAGGGCTTTTTATTAAAGAGGAATTTCAGCCCAAAGATCATCTAGAAAAGTGTGCCCTAGCCTAAGGAACTCATTGGCACCTTCAACGCACCTTTTCATTGGATAGAACTCCCAGAAAGTGAAACCCTAGTTTTCACTGGTACCAGAAAACCAGAAGTACCGGAAATACCAGAAAACTAGGAAACCAGAACCAGTACCAGAAGTACCAGTCCAGATCTCCGCAAGCTCAGTTTCAAGGGGTAAAATTTGGAATTTTCAGAAATTGACTATACCAGCATACTCGCCTCAGTCCAGCGCATATTTTGGTGAGTTCAGTTTTTAGATCTAAGAAATTTGATTTTTCTATTATTTCTATAGCCCGGAGGGCTAGGGTTTCTATTGCAAGAAAGAATGGCTACCGGTATGAGGGTAGAAGACAGGCTGGAAGGATCTGGAAACTTCAGATCTTGGAAGCATAGGTTGAAGATGATTCTAGATGAGAATGATCTCCTAGAACATGTAACAGTGGGTGTACCAGAACCAGAGGAAGAAGAGCAAAAGACCAAGCATAAGAAGAATGAAAAGAAAGAAAAGAGAATCATGTCGGATTGAGTAAAGGATCACTTGATCCCTCATATATCTGAACTACAAACATCAAGGCAAATGTATGAAGCACTCAACAGATTATATGAAAGCAAAGACATTAGCCGAAATCTTGCCTTAAGAAATCATCTTCGTAATATGAAGATGAAAAACTCAGAATCTGTCTCATCCTATCTTATGAGAGTTTCTCATATTAGAGATCAGCTTGCAGTTATTGGAGATGTCATTAGTGACAAAGAGCTTGTAACCACAACCCTAAATGGGTTTCCAACATTTTGGATTCCTTTTGTATAAAGAGTGTGTGCAAGAAGCAAGTTACCCAAGTTTGATAAGTTATGGGCAGGTTTCACACACAAAGAATCTAGACTTGCAGACCAACAAAAGAGAGTAATTGTTGATGAAGAGAAAGCTCTTATAATTCAAAAGAACAGAAAAAGTTCCTTCAAGAAGAACAATAAACAAGATAACTCCGTAAGAGTTCGAGATAAGAA